>AWVV02006848.1:0-34568 GCA_000500205.2 Phytophthora lateralis | reverse complement strand
ATAAGGCCGAGGGTACGACACCCAAATGGGTACAAAACGAGGTTTTAACCTCGACCGGGATTTTATTATACCCGGCCGAGACCTCGGTCACTATTTTTCTGTGGTCACTGTAGCGAGGAGAATGAGATCCACCAATCAGAATGCGGTGGTCACTTTCTGCCAGCAAGTGCAACACCCATTGCCTGGTGGCCGAGCCTTGTGACCAGGCCCAAAACCCGACACCACAGTACAGAGGGTTCCACTACCTACCCGGTGTAAGGGATCGTTCCTGGCCTTTAGGTATTGATCCAACGCTCGTTGACCTGACGAGGGGAAGCGAGTGTTGTTGTTGGGGCTCGTACCATTCGGTAGTGAGATTTTCTGCGTAATCCTACACGACAACCGGTGCCGCGACCCGGGATTGGAGTGACCTTCTGTGTGTCTTGGTTGTATATAGGTTCTTACCCTAACGAGCATTCGAGAGAAGAGAGAGGAGAAGAAGAGCGAAGATGGCGAAAGAGGCGGTACCAGAAACGCTGATGAAGTCAAGTGGTGGAACACGCACCGAGGCTTCGGTGCGCTCCAGTTCGTCGCTTGCGACGCCGAGCACAATGGCGTCGATCGAAGAGCGTTCGGACAGCTTCGACGAGCCAATGGATTGCTCTGACGCCAAAGAAGATGATGAAGGCGATGACCTGGAAGAGAAGGCAGAGATGCCCGAGCTTTTGGAAGCCGCTGCGGTGTCTCCAGGACGCAGCGGAGGGGTGAGGTCGCTCGCGAGAAACCTCACCGAAGAGTTTGACGAAGTGGCTAATCCTGAACCAGCTCACGGAGACAACTACGATGGACTCGACGATCTGCGATCGTTGACGATGGACGAGGATGCAAATCCTCGATCAAATGGCAGTCGGCCTCCCGTCAACGGAGACACCCCGACTGCCAACAGGATTCTGGGCCGATGCCTGGAGGTGATGGCGACGAAGAGCAGCTGGAGGCAGTCCTTCGCACCGAAGGTGGTCCGCCAAGCTGTCTGGATGGAGCTCGGCGGCGAAGTGACCGTCCATGTCGAGTTTTGGAGCATTCAACAGGTGGCCGAGGATACAGTGCAGCTCTTCCGAGCCATGGGATGTGAACCCAAAGCACTCCCGACCGAGGCTGACTTACACACCTGGACACCCGAAGACTCCGCCACAGCACTCCGCAAGTGGAAGCGGAAGCTTCGGCCGGCCTTCGGGGTGGCGGAACCCGGCGCTAACCTTCGGTCGAGGACCTCTCGAACGGCGGACCCGATTGATCCGTCCAGAATTCCGTTGCCAACGACCCCTGGACGACAACCTGAAAGGTTGGCCGGGGTTGGCGTGTTTTCGGCTAAGGGCACGGCCTCGGCGTACTTCCAAGACTCTCACATGGTTACGCCGAGGTCGGCGACCCGTACGGAACGACTGGCGAGAGATACCGAGGGTTCCCGCACCGCGCCGACGGCAGGGTGAAGTGACGGCCGGACGCCTTGCCGACGCTACGATTTGCGCGACGACTCGTTCGATGCTGAAGACCTCAGAGGCGACCTGACGGGAGAGTGGGCCCGCCAAATCCGCGAGTTGAGCTCTATGGAGAACGAGTGCTCGGCACCAAGGCTTGAAATTGCCACTCACCTTCCGCTCGGCAACATAAAGCCATGCCTCGGTCTCCGAGATAAGAGCGAGAAATCCATGCAATGGCTCCGAGCCTTCGTCTACGAAATGAAGGGAACGCACATGCCGCCCTACGAGTGGTGCATGGCGTTCGAGCTGAGCCTCCAGGATGGAACTGTGCATTGGTACCGACAGCTCCCGCGCAAAACGAGACGAACATGGAGTTGTTGAGCGACGCGTTCATCAAGTACTACTGCTCCCGCTTTAACCCGTCTGCGAAGGCTCGGTACTATTCGGCGAAGTGAGAGGAGAAGGAGCATGTGTGCGATTACCTCAACCGGCTCAACGATCATGCTCGCAACGCTGGGGTTCAGTTTGAACATGGCGGGCGTGATGCCAAGGACCACGTCGAGCACTTCCTCGATTCGTGTGAGGACCGAGGCTTAGAAGAGCGCCTATGCCATTTCCGGGAGAAGAACATCCACAATCTGGAAGACATGATCAACGACATTCTTCAACGCCGCGAACGGAAAACGGGACGCGAGTCCTCGGTTCGACGTTCTAGAGGTCAAGATGATGGGCGGCGTCGTGTTGGTGGGCACTCCGAGGATCCCCGGAACACTTACCGTCGCGATCGAGATGACAGCCGTCGCCGAGATGATCGATACCGAGATGAGAACCGACGCCGGGACGGTCGGAACGAGCGACAGTACCGGCCGAGGATCACACTCACGGAGGCGTTGACTGATGTGGTTACCGCATTGAACGTGAAAGGGTCGGTCGACTCACGAGGAGGATACTCTGAGACACAGAGTAGTGGATACGACGACATCGTGGAATATAGCCCGGAGCCTTACTCTGGCGATGATGATCGTTACTCTGACGAGTACTCTAATGACGGCTACACACCGACCGACGAGCAGGGCCATGTAGCGGCCAGGAATGACACCGAACGTCGTAACGCCGCTGAAAGAACGTTCGCTCGTGCCGACAATCGTCGACCGAGGGGTAGCAACGGCCAATACCAGCATGACCGAGACAATCGAGGCCAAGGCGGACGTGATGGCCGACGCCAGCCTGGGCCGTGTGCTGCCTGTGGTGGGCTTACACACTCGGCGCACTACTGTTTCAAGAGGTGCAAGCTGCTGGGAAGTGCGAAGCATTCCAAGAGCTCGCAAACCTCCTCCGAGCAAAGGTCGAGAAGAAGGACCTTTCGCCAGAGTTGCAAGAACTCGTCTATGGAAGTCATTTAAACTATGTAGCCCACCAACTGAAACTGGGTTGGTCCCAACCGGGATGCCACAGTTAGCCGGATCTGCGCTGGATGCGGACTATTTGTTCGCAATCGCGGGTTCGTGCAAACAGCCTGATGACTTGAATATGGATTGTGTGAAAACGACGGAAAATGAAGAGGAGAGAGGCGCAAGCCTCGGTGCGAGCGAAGTGAATGTGAAATGTGTGGACAAAGCTGAAGCAGTGGTGACCGAAGCCTCGATCACGAGTATGGCTGTGACCGAGCACCGGCCCCAAGACCTTGGTCAGACGATAGGGCTATTGTCTGGCGAGAGAATGGGGTGGTGGTCGTCCCAGTGCTACGAGAGGAGGAAGCGGCTGCGAGCAATGGTTAACGGAACGGTGAACGACTCGCGAACGAGGATTCTGCTGGACACCGGAGCGAATGTTAGCGTCATCTCCGCGTCGTATGCAAAGCGACTGCGTGTACACGAGGTCCCAGACCATGGTCGGGGTCTGGAAGTGCGAGGCATCAACCCTGGGGTGATGGAAAGCTCGTTAAGATCACTCTCGGGTGGGAACGGGTGTACGAATTCGAACTGTGGATTATGGACCACAGCGCGGGAGTTGATGTGGTCCTAGGAACGGACTTCATGATTCCAGCCGGCGTTCGGTTGGATCTGTTCCATGGCACGGCAAGACTGTCAGATGCAGTGATGGTGCCGTTGGTGAAGTCTCAGAGTGCTGAAGATTCTGAGCCGTATAGTATGCAATTGGTCGGAGGTCCGACCGAGGATTTGTCAGTCCATGGTCGGGAATGGCGCGACTTCAAACTGCCTCGGCGACGACCACCTCCGAGCACCCATGACGTGTGGATCCGTCGGGTGGGGAACCTGGTGCCAACCGCAACGAGGTCTCGATGGGGGCAGCCGACGATGGTTCGGCTGACTAACGTGTCACCGAAGGTTGTACATTGCGCGAAACACGAATCAGTACCACTCTGAGTGCAACAAGGCGACCTCCCGCAAGGGCATGGGTATGCTAGACTGCGCTCGGCCAAGTACGAGGAATGGCAAGTTTTGGCGTATGCAGAGTGTCGAGACGAGATTTTGTTCAAGTGCGAATGCCAGCTCTACGACCGATGGTTGGCCAGCCAGCCGCCCGCAGTGGAGCGACGAGAGTACCCGACGCCTCGTGGCATACTGTCTCGATCGGCCGACGACTTGAGAGGACGATGTAAGGACCAGTTGATGTACGCCGGTGGTAGCACCGCGGATTCAACAGAGCGAGACCGACCGTCCATAACGGTTACGCTCCAACCCTCGGACGGGTCTGCCAGTGATGATTCGTCCGACGAGGGCATGGACTCAGCAACGTCCGAGGCCAACCCTCTGTGCTGACTCGGAAGCCCGGTTGGAAGCAGCGTTCGTGGCGGCGATGACTTACGTCACCTCTGGAGATGGTTCCGGGGAAGGTGACACCAACGAAGACACGTCCGAGCATTTGGCAAACGAGATTGAGATGACGGACTACGTGCACGAATTGGCGTTCCTACCAGACCTGACCGAATGTTCGAGCCTACCGAGGTCTTACATCGGCTTTGTGCTGTCTTTTGACGGCTCGGCCAAGACCGAGAAGAACGGCTGGTATGGCAGTTGCTCGTGGATTTTGTGGAAATTACCCGAATGGAGTATAGTGACAGCGGCGAGTGCTTATCTCGAGACCACCACGGTAAACCTCGCTGAGTACGCCGGAATGAACAACGGCGTCTCGGCTGCGCTCGAACACGGAACCGAGGACTTAATCGTCGTTGGAGACTCGCAATCCAGCAGTCCCCAGGGGTGATGATGACCTGTCGGAAGGAGACACTGATGGCTCAGCTGAATCGTCACCGAGAACTCACGGCCAAGCTTCGGTCGGTCAAATATCTGCACCTAGGCCGGGAGTTCAACGCTGCAGCAGACTCTTTGGCGAACGAGGCTCTCAATAGTAAGGAGTCCAGTGTGGTGTCGACCGAGATTAGGAAATCGGAATTGGTCGAGCTAAACCGGATCGGAGATGTCATTTGTGAACCCCCCCCCAGAAGCCGCGGCCGAAGAGAAACCAACGGTCAGCTTTGCCCGAGCTCAGGTGGTCCATGGAACTCCTCGCGACAAATCTTTTTTCGGTTTTGTGAGGGATGTACCGGATTACCTAACTCCAACGACCCGAGAGCAAGCAAAAGCGAGGAAGAAACGAGTCCAGTTTGCAGATGAGACCTCGGTGCTAGGCCCGGTCGACGCGGCTAAACGAGACGAAGAGAATGGGGCATCCCCCAAAGGTCCAGAACGAGCTGGAAGCCGAGCAATCGATCCCCGACGCGACCGTCAGCGCGCCGAACGCTGAAGACGTCGACCCTGTGGTTATATAGTAAGAGCGCTGGCGAAGGATCTCCACCGCCCAGGATGAAGAGCTAAGGTGGTCTAACCTAAAAGCCGTCCTCCGATGGGAGGAAGCCGAACTAAGCTACAATGCAGGTAAGGATGCATGGAAAATGGCCGACAAGCTTGCGCTTAGCAAAGACGGTGTGCTGTATATCCTCGGAATGAATCATCGGTGGGGCAACGAAAACCGAAATGAGACGACGATGCGTCTGGTGGTGCCCACAACGATGATCGGGAAGTGCTACAGAGCTGTCACGACTCGTTGGAAGGCGGTCATCGAGGTATCCGTCGAACCTACCACCGAGCCAAAACGGACTATTATTGGATCGGACTGTATGCAGACGTCGAGCGGCATGTGAAGTCTTGCCCAGACTGCAGCTCGAGCATAAGTCGACCACAGCTCAGAAGTTACTCACCAGGGAATGTCCTGGCCGAGAGACCGTTCCAACTGGTGTCAGTGGATTTTGTCATACCGCTACCGAAGTCTTGTCGAGGAAATACCGCGCTGTTGCTGTTCCAGTGTTCGTTCACGGGATTCGTCATGGGGAAAGCTATGTCAGACACAACTGCTCTGAAGGTTGCTAACGTTTTCGAGGAGTGTGTATACCGAAAGTTCGGAGCGCCCACACTGATCCGACATGACCGAGACCCTCGATTCATAAGCGAGATTTTCCAAGCCTTCGCAGAGATGACGCAGTCTCGGTCGAGAGCGACTCTGAGTTATCGGCCGCAGGCAAACGGACAGCAGGAACGGTCATTGAAGCCGGACATGCAATCGGTGCGAGTGTACGCCGAACACCCGTTGCTGCAGGACTGGGACGAGATTGCTGAACGGCTGATTTTTGCCATCAACAACTCCAAAGACGGTACTCGAAAGGACACTCCGTTTTACCTAGTTCATGTAGTTATGGACGGCTGGAGTAGCAGCAACCGTCACTGCGTCGCGATATTCGCGGTATTCGACAGTACATCTGATGCTACTGGTATGTGACCAAGTCATCAAGGAGTACCCACGCTAAGGAAACGACTGGCTACGAATGCTGCTATTGTGAAAAATCCTAATTTAGAACGAGGTCTGGTGAAGCTCCAGCGCGGGGAGTCGTTGAATGTTGCTGAGAGGTCAGCGTGTGGTGAATTTAGATCGGCGTCCCTCGAAAGGGCACCATCAGGAGGCGTTGAGGACAGCTCAATAGTCAAGGCGGCGCTCAATAAGCGCAAGGCAGCGGAGCTCTCGCATTATGTAGACATTGGGTACGTCTTTCCGACGTCTAACGAATGTCAGCGCTTTTTTCGGCAGCAAAGTTAGTGCTGACGGACCTTCGGAAGAGTGTCTCCCTCACCAAGCTCGAGATGCTCATGAGTCTCCAATATAATCATGACCTGTGGGACGTGAACACAGTCGATGAGGTGCGCACTCGAATTGGCAGGAATAATTATAATAATTGAATGATTAATTTCTGCTCTTGGCTGTGATATATTAATCTTAGTATTGCATTCTAGGATGCCCTATTCGGCAATATCAAGTACGTGTGCTGGGCCGCGTTCAGCATGATGCTGCAAGTGGTACATGGTGGTATGCCCGTCACATGCTCACGCTGACCGAGAAGATTCTGTTCAAGACGCTGAGACAGAGGCTGTAATTGACAGTGCTCATTTTGCAGCTGCAGGGCAACCACCAGGTTGCCCTCAAGGCCTTTGACGTGTCTGTTAAGGTGGCGACGTGAAGAAGGACAAGAAGACGGTCAAGCTGGGCAGCGCTGCGGAGGCGTGTACGGTGTACGCGATTGAGATCGAGCCATTGACAACTTGCCGCCGAAGGCCACGGTCGCCAAGATCGTGGCCAACCGGACACGCTGTGGTACCGTGAACCGCAAAGTGATGAAGAAGTTCGACACCGAGATGACTGGGCGGTTTTGGAGGAGTACATTGTTGCTCGAGTCGACTTGAAGGCCTAGCGTGCCAAATGATCACGGAAAGACCAACCTACGCCAGAGCTCGGCACGAAAGAGCGAGGCTTGATGCACAGCACGCAATGTACAACTCGGGCGACGGGATGAAATACATGGTGGTGATAAATGGATGGTGAACTACACGCTTCGTCACATGCAAGTATTTGCGATTGCACTAGTCAATCTTGAGCAACTTCGTGTTCCGGCCCATACACTCTTCTGGTAGTGGACAGCGAGGAGAGGTTGGAAAATAAAATATGATCTTGTATTTGACCCGCATTGATTCCGTAATAGTCATTGCAATTATACGGCTCCCCGTAATAATAATTTCAGTTATTTATATTAGTTTTGCAATATAGCGGATGGGTGCAGTGAATTTGGTGCAGTTGTGTAGGTTTGGCCTCCCTACGCAAGTGCCCTGAGTTCAAGCCCCCCTACGTGCAGTCCACAGTGTTTGGGAACGGTCCAGTCTTTCTTTGATTTGTGGCTGTGTTACATACGGAGGTTTTGTTCTTTCTTTGAATGTTAACATAAGTTATCAGTTTTCGTTTGACTACTAACATAAGCTATCAGTTATCTACCACTTTCTTTCCGAGCTAGCGAAATCGGTCGAGAAAACGATAAAGTGCTCGTGTGCGCTACTTGGGAAGCTCATCTTCTACGCTAGCTATAGTCACAGCCTTCTACATGTCCATGTTAGCTCGAAGGAAGCTCAGCATCTCGAAGTTCGCGGGCGTCATGCAGCTGTCATGATCAGCTTGCACTGCGAGAACAGCCGATCTACCATGTTCGAAATCGGGGGGATTAGCATGACGAGATCGCTGTACCTGTTTGCGGAATGTTCTGTCTTCGTCTTCTTTGAGCCAGCTCGCACCAGCTCCGTCGCGTAGTCGTTCTCGCGGTCCTTACGCTTGGGCGTTGCCGTCTCGGTCACCTCGAATGGCTGCAGTTCTTTCTATTCCGCTGTATCTAGGACCTGTCCGTTGATTGTCTTGACGACAGCAGCTTCAAAGACAGGCAAGTGGACGATTTTCGCCCCTGTCTTGAGGTAGTCGTTCAGCACAGGACACTCGGCCTTGATCGTGTCGAACAGCACGCGCACTTGTTCAACTATGGCGTAGACTGGGAATACCAGTTTGGTACTGGTACTGCAACATTTCCTGATGCTGTACGAACGTTAGCCCAGGTTACGCTTACACAGTACCGTGGAATTAATCCGTGTGGGGCTGTAAATCCCTCATTCTTCGGTATTCCCAGTATAATTGGTTGTATTTTGTATTGTACTGCTATCAATAATACGTTATTTACACGGAAAAATACCATAGTTATTGTACTGGTAATATTTTTCCGACCTCTGCCTGCGAGTGGAGGAGCGCGGGTGGATATTGGTGGCGCCGTGGGAAGCGACCGGAGGAGCCCTGAAGTTCTGCAGCGCTTACGTATCCGCGCCCCCACACGTGCTGGAAATGAGCAGCGGCGGTGTGGACATGGACAGCGACAGTGACAGCGATGGGAGAGATTCTTGGACATCACGTCTGCTCGGGTGTGGGCGCGGGCTGCGACGGTGGTGGCGTGTTGATGAACGTGGATGTGGCTTAGTGGCGGGTCGGCAAGCAATTGAGACTTGTCGTCTGGAGCTGTGCGCGGTGTGCCCGGCAATCGCTGCGCTTTGCTAGCCGTCTCGTAGTCTACGTAAACGCGCCGACTTGGTGTCAAGGTGGGCGGGGGGTACTGCGGCTGGTAGCCGGCGCTGAAGCATTGATGCATGTGGCTTGGTAGCGAGCTGAACGTGGCGGACGGAGGCGACGACAACAACAGAGGAGGTGCTGTCCACACTCACGACTGAGGCCGGGGGGAGTGAGCGCACTGGACGACGGCAGTGCTGTCGACCTTCTGGGTGCTTGGTACTTTGACGAGGCTGCTGCGTGGAGCCATATTTTGCTGGTAGCGAGCAGCAGTCTTGACGTGCGGCGTGGAAGGAACGCTGCTCTCCATCAACCGCTGCCGATGGCGGTGGGCTGCGTAGTCCAGTTGGTGGGCCACGTACGCGCGGAAAAGCGACGTCGTGACCACAATGACGGCGTACATGGGAATCTACACGAAAGGGAGCGGGGCTGTTCGACCATCGACGGCGGCGAGCAAGCTCGCCGCGCTCGGAAGTGCTAGAAGCGCGAGGTGTGCGGCAGCGCGGTGACGGAGAGCAGCAGCGTCACCTGGACGCCACCGTGCGTCGTGGAGAACCGCAGGTGGTCGATTCGGGAGCGTGGCCCTGCGGCGCGTGGACGATTCCCCATTCGCCGTCTCGTGCGTGGTAATCTTGAGGCGAGGCAATACACGTACGGCTATGTACAATATCACAGTATTTTCTGTCAACTTACAACATGTGTCTTCTCATCGTCGTGATCCCTGCCGCTATCCATGTGGCGGACGACGATTCATCTATAGTACGACGTGATCGGCGGGCGGTGCTACAAGGCGGCCATCAAGCTGTGGCAACTCAAGCGCGTCGCCCATCTATAAGGCTTAAGGCGCATTGCAGGCCACGGCACAACACCCTGCTCAACACCATGAATCGGGCCTTCAAGCCTTCAAGCTGGGCGGCTGTGAGCACGAGATGCTGCCCACGTTCGAGCACGGGTGCGCTGTGAGCAAATCGCCCGACGACGACCTGGTTTAGACGCTCTCCGTGACCTACGCGTGTCACGGCGCCTTCCTCTAGCAGCCGCAAACGGCGCTCAAGATGTTCATGCCTTCGGAAACGTCACGTACGTGTGCTGGACCAAGCTTAACCTGATGCTGCTGAGACGCTGGTCAAGACCTCGGATGTTAAAGTGGCACTGCAATTGACGGCGCTCGTTATGCTGCTGCAGGACAACCACCAGCTCGAGGCCTTTGACGAGTTTGTAAAAGTGACTGACACGAAGAAGAATGCTGGGCCCTGGGGAGATCGAAGGTTCGTACGACGTACGAAATTGACAGGGAGGCCACCCTCGCCAAGAATGTACATGCACACGCTGTGGTGTAGTAAACCGCAAGAGTGTTGAACCGCACCTGCAACCTCAGCGATTAAGCGTTTTCTTAACTTGCTGCAGTCTCGTCCTGCTAGCGGCGTACCCGAGGACCAACTCCCACTCTGATTCACGTCAGCAGTCCCAGCACCTGCAAGCTGATTAAAATGGAAATGAACACCAAGGACAGCACATCTAGCCAGACAGCAGCTTGTTCAATTTGGTTCAAACTTGCGTGTTCGTGCCCCGCTCTACAGCAGTCGCTGCGCTACTAAAATCCCTGTTCAGCTTCCACCCGTAGCTGTCCACCTGTCGTCCTGACGTATCTAAACCTCCAGCAAGCGACCAACCGAAGCAGCCAGTACAAGACACGCAAGAGACTCAAGCGAACGCGCCCAACAACAAGGCGACGGACTTGACTGGTAATTAATTGCTGCGTGGGGGTAGCTCACCCTGCGACGTCGTCGTCTAGTTGCTGGTGACGGCCGCCACCATGGCCGCGTGCGTGTCCACGCCGATCTGAGCGTTGAGCTTGTCCTCCGACCCTTCAGGGGCCGAGGCCAGCTGCGCCTGGTACTTGGTGAGCCCTGCCTGGGCCGCCTCCGGGTCGATGTCCTCCACCTTGACGAGCTCGGCGCACGCGATGTCCGTGACCGAGTTGGCGTGCGTAAGCGCAAAGCCGCCGGCCGTGAAGAAGCTCTGCACGTCCTTCTCACGCTCCACGTGCACTTTGATGACACCGGGCTTCAGCTGCGCCAGCACGGGCGTGTGACCGGCCGTGACGCCGTACTCACCGATGACGCCGGGGATCTGCACGAGGTCCACCTCGGCATCCTTGTAGAAGGCCTGGTAGGGCGTGGTCAGGTTCAGCGTCACCTTGGTGGCCGTGACGGCGGCCTGGTCGGCGGCGGCGGCCACGCGGGACGTCGTGTGCAGCGCGCGGGCGGCGAAGCGGCTCGTAGCAGACAGCATCCTGGGGAGTTCTTGTGGCTCGAAGGGGGCGTTAACACTCTGGGCAAGCGTGCGGCGGAGGGGCGAGGGGGGATTTACGCGATTCCATTGGCGGAGAGATAGGTAATTACGCGCTCCAGCCGTTTTGACTGTAAAAAGAGGACAAGAATTGACGGTTTTCAGTGCCGTAGTGATGCAGTTAAACTGGTGGAAGGAAAATCACGAGGACATGTTCAATGAGTGTGGTGCTCTCCTGGCGCTTTTTCTGCGAGACGAGCGTTGCTGATGGAAATGCTAGCTAGATATTACAACTAAATACAAGGTGGGCTCGGGTTCTGACGTAGCGGCAGAATCACCTGCTGCGGAGAAGCCCCGCCTGCTGTGCAGCAGCCTGTCAGCCACATTGATGCTTTAGCTGAGGCTGAGGCCTCCAGACTGCTGAAGCGCGGGCGCGGCAATCTCGAACACGTTATAGAAGGAAAGACAAGAGAGGTTGTCCTCCCCCGTGAGCCATCCAGCCATCGCCTTATTTCTTCTTGTGGTGCGAGCCATTCACCGTGTGGTCCTGCTGCGCGTCGCGCAGCGCCTCGGCCTTGGCGACCATGCCGTCACGGTCGAAGGTAGCCTTCGGGTGCTTGCTCGTGTAGTGCTGCTCGTAGCTCTTGATGTCGGGGGACGCGCTCTGTTGTAATACCGCACACAAAGAATCAGCCTCAACGGCTATTAACTGCTGCTGTCTGGCATTTGCTACTGTCGACGTACCATGCAGATGTCGCACGTGAAGTTGAGCTTGGCGGAGGCGCGCGTGGTGGCGCCGGTCTTGCCTCCGCCCTTGTTCACCTGCTTTTGGCGACGCTCGAGGTCCGCCGCCGTGTGTTTTTTGAACTTGGCCTTGCCGCCCATGTTTCTTCTGCTCCGATTGCTTCCTCGACTTCTACTTGGGCAATGAGCCCTGCGGCTCGTTATGCTGCGATTCCTGGTGGTAAAGAATGGAGGAAATGGACCGCACACGTCTCATACTGGGACCGGTCCTGGACCGAGGTTACATTGATGTGGTGTACGCACACAGGATCTTCAAAAGACGTATAGTGTGCAGATTTGCGAGCTTGCCGCCACGTAGTTGTCGCTTCGCATACGGATGCTTAAATGCCTAGGGCGCTGTACTGCACGCTGTCAGCGCCCGCAGACACCGAGATCCGCCGCGATGTATCACTGGGCGCGCTGGAGCTAAAGACTAGAGTCGACTCGATCCACCGTCACTGCCCAGCAGCGCTGCCGATGTTAAGCTAGCTCCTCAACATCCAGCTCCTGCACGGCACCACCGAAACCTTCTCTCCACATTCATACATGTAGGAAGCAGCCACTTGCTCAAGTTGCCTTGTCTTTCTTTGCGTGCATTTCCATCGACATTGTCACCAGTGAATTTGTTTCTGTGGGTTCTCCCGACAGCTTGCAAAAGTGCTGGAGCAGGTTGGATTTAGCGCATGCACACACTCCCTATACTTCCTCAAGTCGAAGAAAAATCGGTCCGCGTACTGCTTGCAACTCCGTCTCCGCCTGCACTACAGACGCAGAATCTCGCTAGTGGACCTGTCACGGGTCACTTTAGTACTAGCTTGAGGAGTCGCACAAGCAGATCTTTGGACTGTAAAATACTAGTAGCACCGGACAGCAGGATGGCGGACACGGACGTGACGCCCGGGCGAGCGAGCCAGGTGATCAAGGTGGTCATGCCCACGTACATCATGGCTCCCACCGAGGACGAGCGGTACGTACGCGTATTTGTTGGTTGGCTTTTCGTTATTGACGCTGATGCCTGTGCCACCAGCTTCCGTCGCAAAATGGTGTGCAACATCATCTCCGAGTGCATGGCCAAGGAGTTGGAGGGCAGGGAGTTCGACGAGAGCGACTGCAAGGGATGGAGCACCGCCATCGCCGACGCCGTCAAAGCTCGCATCCACGCCGAGTGCTTTTTCCCGCGATACAAAGTCGTCGTGCAGACTTTCATCGGCCAGCAGCGACTGCAAGACGTCCGCATCACCTCTCGCTGTCTGTGGGACAACGACCACGACAACCACGCCTCGGCTGTGTTTAACAGTGTACGTCTGGACTTGTCAGTGGTGCAGGAGGGCATGGCTAACCTTTTCTTTTGTACTCATTGCAGCAACACGTCTGGGCTACATGCGTGGTCTTCGGCTTTTACGCTGACTAGCTGCTGCTCGAATAGATCAAAGACGCAAAAGGAAACTGGATCACGAGACACCTTGACAACAAAGTACAAGTTTTTTATCTATAAGTTATTTTTTGGCATATGTACGTACGTAGTAGTGGTAGTAATGGTAGGAAGAGGAGGAGGCGCGGTGTTCTTCTCCAGTTGGCGTTGCAGCTCGCGGGGGTCTCTTGTAGTGGTCCGTTCACCTTCAGCATCGCGTCCTGCTACGCTTTCTTGGTCTTCTCTTTTTATTCGCTGGTAATTGCTGAGCGCGTACTCGACTGCTGCTGGGCTTGGTCACGATTTTCTTCACCTTTGGTTTTTCATGGCACTTGTTCAATGTCGGGCCCTCCCAAACGTAATTGGGCCCGCGGTCATACTTTACATCTATCCACATTGTCCAAGCAGCGAGCATCCTGCAAACGACACGTCCAGCGCCAAAATCCTAGAAACAACGCTGCAATCGCTCCCTTCAACTGCACGCTCAGAGAGATTATGCGCCGCCATTGAGCATTTCCCATGTGATTTGAAGGTCGAGGTCTCCCTCGTGGGTGCACAGGTGCTCCATGTTAGCGAGGATAAGCTCCACCTCCAACTGCAGCTCGCTGATCTTCGGGTACGCGATGAACTTCATGGACTTGCCGTGACACGCGTCCATGGCCTGAATCTTCACGTTGATCAGCGCCTCGCGCTCCGTGGGTCCGTCGCCGAGGGAGATGACATGTCGCGGGATGCCGCACGAGTTCTCCTCGCCGTACGACTCCCACACGGGAAAGACCTCATTGTTGAACGCCTCCACCTTCCACCGACGCGGGCAGTCCGGGTACAGATACTCGTACGTGGAGCGAGCAGAGATGACTTTGATCCGCGCGTTGAAAAACGGCACGAGACGCGGCATGAACAGCGACGCCGACAGCTCGACCCAGCCGGTCTCGGCGGCTGTGACGATGACGACGCGGCCATAAGAGAGCGCTGTCTCCAGTAGCTGCACGACGGACTCCTCCAGCTCTTTGAGCTCAGCCTGCACGTCGTCAGGGATCTCGGGCTCCTCGTTAATGTATTTGGGGCAGAGGCCGAGCTTGGCGATCGCCGACGACGCCATGAGCGTGTCGTCTGTTGTAGAATAGCAGGTCAAAGCAGGGTGAGACTCTGGTGCTAGAGTCTAGGGAGAGAGTGAGGAGACCGGCCGCTTACCCCAGTCGAAGAAGATGACGACGTCCTCCGGGTTGTGTTTGCCGCTCGCGCGCGGACTCATGATGGCGCCGACGTCGTAGCTGTCGAGCGAGAGGCTGTTGCGCGCGTCCTCCACGCACACGTCTGCGCTGTTGGTGTTGGGCGCCATGGCTTGGGCTGGAGAGAACGAGGTAAGGAGTCGACTGCAACGTCGGACGCGTTCAGTCGCTTGGTCGATGCAGCAGGTGACTGAAAGTCCCTGACTACGGCGCCAAGCAGCAACAATACAGCAGTTAGCGGCTTCATCTACCAGCGCAGCTCCTGCATCCGCACTTACGTTCGGTCGGCGAGTGAAGAGGGCGAGTGCGTCTCCCTTCGCTTGGTCGTCTTCGCAAAACCAGAACTGACTTCCAGACCGAGGGGGTCAGCCGAATTCAGCGACTTTTGACCAATCGCAGCACGGCAATTGGACCGACAGCCAATCGCGGGTCGCGTAGCGGAGACCGGCTTTTCCGCGCACGACGCCGCGCTTGCCACTCGCGCCAGCTTTGACTCGGCTCGGCTTCCTCTCTATGCCGCTCAAACTGGTGCACCGCAGCGAGATTTACCACCGCATCGTCACTTTACTTTAGCGGCAGCAATTTCTCCATGATTGACATGATCGGCAGCATTGGTCGTGACTGCGACACCGGGCTCTCCGGAAATTAAGCTTGATGAACTTATTCTTCGTCGCAAGTCGCCAGGCCAAGCGTTCACACCGAACTCTTTCCGCCTCAACGCGAAACAGCAAAAAATCATTCGCGGAAGTGAAGGTAACTGTGGCAGTCGGAGCAATGGTGGTCGCGACGACGACGATGGCAAGGAAACATGGGCGCCAAGTAGGCGGCAAGCCGCTTGGCAAGCGTGCCGGTGCTGTTACTGCGATGGACTCGACCGTTAGCTGTCACGCGCGCTTTTCGGTCAATCCCCATCTGTTTACGTAAGTTTCTACCAATGAGAGCGCCGACGCGGCCCATTACTAATGTTCGCTAGATTCAACTGACTCAATTTTAGAATAAATTGCATAGACGCGACGCATATGTTGAGCACGCCTTAAAATGAGCAATTTGCACGCTTTAAAATGCACAGTCAATCGAATGAAGTCACAAGCTCAACACAAAGCTCCTCGGTCGATGAGCTCATCGAGAGTTGGCAGTGCGTAATGGAGGTTGCCATGCAACGAGAATATTGCTTCTCGCACCACGATGCGAAGCTGTAGACTGTGGTATCTGCTCCATAGCGTTCGAGCTGCTCTTGGTTCCAACCATTGCGTTGCCGTAGTAGGAACTCCTCCAACACCTTCGTGGTACGCCGCCAATTCACGAGGCAGCACAGGACAAACAACGCAAAGATGACTTTTGTTCTCATTTGGTACGGCGGGCCCGCGTCGTCTATCTACCACTTCTTCCGTGGGGTGCGGCTTCTTTTCCGCGTCATGTGGCATGCTGCGATCTACAACTTTCTAACACCTTACTTCTCGCCGCGGCGGCCTGCCTCCTGCTCTTTCTCCAGCTTGTCCGGGTTCACCTCGTCCCATTCGATGTTGATGACACGGTTGATGAACTTGGACATATCGCTCCTCTCCGGCTCCTCGTTGCGCTCCTTGAACACGTTGTAGCACGTCTTGCATACGCGCTTCTGGTCGTGATTCGCCGCGCCACGACGAGTTCGACCGGGGAAACCCAACGGGAACTTGACCATCTCGACGTGCAGTGCCGAGCACTCCGCGCAGCAGAGGCGGCCGCAGTGCGTGCAGTTGTGCTCGCGGTGGCCGAACTTGAATTTCTGACGGCACAGCATGCACTCGGTGCGCTCCTTACGCGTGATGTACGTGGGAGGGAAGTAAATGTGCGAGATCAGGAAGCGCAGGTCCTTGCGCGGCAGCTTCTCGAACACGCTCTTCCCCTCTGCGTCCTCCACGTCCATCTTGGCGCCAGCCCGCACCAGCGCGCCAGCAATGTTCAATCGCCCAGTGCTGATAGCGGTGTGAATGACCGTCTGGCTGTCGTGCATGTCGTTTGGATTCGCGCCGAACTTGAGGAGCATGCGAGGTATGATTACACTGTCGTCCTTGGACGTGATCACTGAAATGATCAGCGGTGTAAACTTGCGGCTGTTCTTCACGTTGGCGCTGGCGCCGCTCTCCAGCAGCAAGTGCACCATCGCTGGGGTCTTCGTGGCGGCAAAGTGCAGTGCCGTGTTCCCCTTGTCGTCCTCCACGTTGATGATGTCCTCAATCGGCTTGTACTGCTCCAGGATCACCTTCACCAGCGGCACCTTACCGCTTTTCACCGCAAGGTGCAAACCCGTCTGGCCGTGGTTGGGCTCCCGGTTCAGCAAAGCCTCGGGGCCATCCACACGCAAGTGCTGCACCACGCCACGCAGGTTACCCTTCGCACACATTTCGTGCAACGTGCCGATCGGGTGGCTCTTCATGAGCGGTGCCGTGCTGTCCATCGTCACGCGCACTGATTGCCGAGGCGCATCGGTGTTCATCGTGTTGTTCATGGAGGAATTCAGCGAAGATACCATCGAACTAGGAGCCGCTGACGACATGTCGGATGGACGCACGTCTCCGCTTTCACGAGGCGGCGCTGCCCGATGGCCTTCAGGGGAGAAGTCGCTCACGTTGTCAATTGTCGCAATACCCGTAGCTTCTTCAGCGTCCGGGAGGATCGGCACGCCATCCCCCTTCGTTTCAACGGAGAAGTGTCCGAGCATGGCCACCGTCGAGCCGCTCTTCTCACGCTGGAACTGGTCCTTGGCCTTGCTGCGCTTGTCCTTCTTGTCCCCAAGGATGACATCTTCCTTCTCTTCCTCGTCGATCTTCCAGTCGTCGTCGTCGTTAGCGTCGACGTCAAAGCTCTCGTCCCGCCAGGAGTCACGCGACTCGCGCGACGCACGCACCGACTCGTCCTCCGAGTCCTCGAAGCCCAGGTCATTGACGCCCGACGTGAGTACCAATCCGTCCAGTTCTCGCAGCTTCTCCTCCGGGGCGACCGACTGACGCGGCGACGTGGCTTTCGGCTGCTTGTGGGCCTTGGACTTGTGCGGGGAGCTCGGCGCAGGTGCCACAGGCTGCGGCTCGTGTTTGCGGGGCGACTGTGGCTTGACAGTCGTGTGGTGCTCTTCATACACCGGATCATCTTCAAACGCCACCGGCTCCGGCTTGGGTACGGACTTGGGCGCCGGCTTGGGCGGCGACTCCACGAGCTTCTTGGAGGTGGGCACCTTGGCGCTCTGACGCTGCGGTGGCGCCGGCGGTTCGGGGAAGTCGGACGGCGTCTTGTGTACTGGCATCGAGGCACGATCCGACGAAGGAGGCGGCGCGTACTTGGTAGAGCCGCGAGGGTACGACGGAGGGGCCGCGGAGCCCATGGGACTCGTTGGGCCCTGTGCGTTGCCGCTGGTGATGACGTACGTACTCTTCCTGGGCACCGGAGCGGGCGCCGTGTCCGTGACGGGCGAAAGCTTCTTGAAGCGCAGCGTGGCCGGCAGGTCGCACACCTGCAGGTAGGCCACGACATCGTCCAGCGTGATCTTGGTCGTGTCCTTCATGTTGATGGACAGCAGCAGATCGCCAGGGCCGACGTTCTTGATGCCGAAGGGGAAGCCTTTGCCCGTGACGCGGCTCACGGCCACGCCGCCGTCGTCGCCTTCGAGCGTCGTGAGCGCCACGCCCAGGTCGCCGCCCTCCCAGATGAGCTGGTACTCGATCATCTCGTCCGTGTCCGAGTCTACCACAGACTCAACGAAGCTACCCACCAGGTCCTGATACTCGGCTGCCTGCTCCTGCATCCAGTCGGGCGCGTGCTCGTCGCTCATGGTCCTGCACTTGGTCCTTCCGATCCACTTTTCACTTTGTGACGAGAGGAAGGGGCGGAAGCCGAAAAACGACTGGGTACACAAAACGTACACAACCGACGTTACACACAAATTTTGGGCCCGAGTGACGTGGCCGCTTGAACCACTTCAAGACGCGTTTGCAGTCCGTAGAGTTGGGATATCACAGCGTTTGCACTCCATTACTTGCTGCTATCTTCGCACCGGCGACAGCCTCCGGGCGGTGCTGAGCTCGAGCTCTGGGCTTCCAAGCAAGGCTGAGAGAACCTCTATACCACTGCGCACGTCATGTGCGACCGACGCTGGGCGTGCAAACACGATTGGGGCTGTATTATCGCTGAAGCTGAGGAAGCTGCGCAAGTCCGGGTGGCTGTCAAGACAGGCCTCGTGCGTGCTGTCGAGTACCATTGAGAGCACGCTCGCTCGCTGGATCGTAGACGACGGACGAAGGCGCACTGCAACGTGACGCTCGACGGATTACCACGACTGCACGACACGTTCAAGATCGGAGGCCGGTGGCATCCGCTCGTTGTTACAGGTTACACTACGAATGTCTGTCACGTACTTCACACCCTACAGTACCAGTTGAATAAATTAGGGATGGAGCTGCTGCACCTGCGCCGAGAAGTCCGAGATTCGCTCCAAGTTGCTCAGCAGGTGCTCCATCTCCTTGGCTGGCGTCATCGTGGAACCGCTGCTGCTTGACGACACTGAACTTGATCGGAGCTCCTGCTGCTGCGGCTCATGGGGCTCCTGCTGCTGAGAGTGGCGACGATGGTGGCGGTGTGGGGAGAGGGAACTGGCGGTGGGGACCGTGGACTGGTTGCTGCTGCTCACCGGAGTACCAGCGACACTACTACCACGAGATCTCCTCCTGGGACTGCAGGTCGAGTTGCTAGATCTGTCACTGCCAGATCGGTCCTTGAGCTGATGCTGCAGCACCGAGACACTGCGCTGCATCTTCGAAATGGTAGCGTTGCGTTCCTGGAGATCGCGTAGCAGCGTCTTCTCGTTGGTCAACAACACCGCGCAACGTTTCCGCTCGCTGTCCATCTGGTGCTGGAGTGCTTCGATCTCCTCAACCAGCTCCGTTGTGTGATCTTCCACTGTCGCCTTCATGTTGTCTCGGCACTGCACAAGAAGGCGTACGCGCTTCACGGCCTCGTCGCGCTGCTGCTTCGCCACACTGTAGTCGTTTTGCACGTGCTCCAGCATCTGCCGCATCTTGTTGATCTCAACTTGGTAACTCTCTTTCAAACACGTAACATCACTCAGTTTCCGCTGCAAATCATGAACCGTGTCGGACTCCTGTCCACTGCGACGGTGGATCTGTCCAAGATGGCTTTCGAGCGTCTTCACCTGGTCCTTGTAGCTATTCACTTGAGAACTCAGCGCCACCAGATCCGTTTGATCCACCTTGGACTGCTTTGCGAGTGTGATCACCTTCTCACCCAACTCGAAGTTGCGCTGACCAGCGCTCTCAATGCGACGCACTAGCTGAATCATCTCGTGCTCCATCTTCTTTCGCTCTTTCAGCAGCTTCTGCTCACGACCCGAGAGATCTTTGCGCCCGCATTCAATAGACCGAGTCGCACCCGCAAGTTCTTCTTCGATACGAGAGAGATCCCGCTTGAGCCCCTCCAGCTCCTGGTCTTTCTGGTGAATACACAACTCGGAAACGTGCATCTTCTCGTTCCATTGAGCACTTTCTTCTTCAAGTTCGTCAATCTTCTGCTTCATACTCTGCTTGTCTTGCTCTAGCTGCTCGATCCGAGAGCGAAGTCCGTCAGCCTTCCGCACTTCAGTTTCCACTCGGCTTTCACAACGCAGACGGACATCAGTGATACTGCCCTCCCACGACTCTTTCTCTTGCTCGAGCAAAGCCACTTGGCGTTCGACGCTCTTAAGTGACGCGATGGCCTCCTCTTTCTCCAAAAGGTGGCGGTACAGCTCGTCAACCTTTTCGTTTTGACGAGTAGAAGCCTCACGGTTGAGTCGATCCACGCGCTCTAATTCCTCCGTCATTGTCTGTCGTTCCGTCTCAAAAACCGCATTTTCCTTTTTGATACGAGTGAACTCACTGCGCAGTTTCTCAAGCTCTTCATGGGCAGATGCCGCGCTCTCCTCGTCGTTCAGCAGCTCCTTAAACCCGAAATCAAGCTGCTCTACCAGCGACGTCCTGCATTGCTGGAGCTGCTGGTACTTCGTTCGAGACTGGTCCAGCTCGGCTCCCAGTCGGTTGATCTGCTCTCGCAACTGGCGAATGTCGTACTCTGCCTGCCTCTGCTTCTCATCACCTCGAAGGAGTTCATTTTCAAGGTTGTGAGCGGCAAGGTCTTTTTCCGCCAAACGCCCTCGCAGCAACGTGATCTCCTGCTTCAGCGTCTGGGCCTCTGTTTTCAGACTGTCTTTCTCGTGCAAGAATTCATTCTGAAGTCGCTCCTTCAAGGAGCCAACTTCACTGCGCAGAGTAGAAACCAGAACCGTGTGGTCTTTCACAGACAACCGCGCCTTGGCAGTCTGCAGCTCAGTTCTCGTGGCCTCTTGCTCCTTATGCAAGCTGGAAAGCTCGCTTTGGAGATCTCCCTTCTCACGCTGCAGCGTCGACACTAGCACCAGCAGTTCCTGTCGCTGCGCCTCGACCTCTTTCCTAGAACTGCCATCCGACGCCAGCAACTGATCTCGCAGCGTCAGCATATTCGTTGAGTTGTCCAGCTTGAGCTGCATCTCCTTCAGTTCACTGTTCTTGCGCTCCACCTCAAGCTGCGCCGCCGTCATGTCGCGCTGCAGCTGCTGGATCTGCGTCTCCTGTAGCCGCTTGTCGTCCTCCAAACTGCGCAACTTGTCGCTGATCCCGTTAATCTCCGCCGAGAAGCGGGAGCCGCTAAGCTGTTCACTGAAGCTGCGTCCCAGCAGCGTCTGGAGCTCCGCACGCAGCCTCGCGTTCTCCTCACTAGCAGTCTGCAGGTTCTCCACCTGCTGCTGCAGCTGGTCGCACTCCAGCGCCTTGGCCTGTAACTCGTTCTCGAGCTCGAGGCAGCGCGTTCGCTCCTCCGCTTCCTTGCGCTGCATCTTGGTTTCCAGCTGCTCGATGGCCTGCGAGAAGCCCGCGAGCGTGTGCTTGGCGTCCTTAAGCTGGCGCTCCAGCTCGCGCTTCTGGCGCTCGAGGCGCGCGCGGTCCCTGTCCCAGCCGCTCTTCTTGGTGCGCAGGGCGTCCAGCTCGTCCCCGAGCGCGCGGTTCTCGCTGGCCAGTTTAGCCACGTCCGAGTCGCCTTTGCCCAGCGGCAGGCAGCGGCGCAGAGTGGCTAGCTCCTGACGCGCGCGCTCCTCCCGCTGGCGGTAGAACTCGACTTGGCTCGTGAGCGCCTCGATGGTGCCCTTCTGCTCGGCGTGCAGCTGGTCCAGCATAGAGCCGAAGGAGCTGGGATCGTCCTTGTGTAGGCTGCTGTTGTTGCTGCGCTTGTCCGTGGCCACGCTCGAGAGCGAGCTGGAGCTGCCTCTGCGGTGCAGCACCATGGTACAGGATGGACTCGCGTAGTGGGCGACCCGGCTCGAGATGTAAGCAGATAGCGCGCGAAATTTAAAGGCCGTTATAGAATAGTTGTTGAAGAGGTACACTACACTGACAGCAATATGCGGCGTGTAGTATCTGTATCGGACCGATGAAAGATATTAAGAGACGGATTTATTTTGGCGGCGAATTTGAATGTGAGATATATAGCAAATGGACCAATGAGCACGCGTATAAAGGATTTCTTTTCAGCCAATGATGCGTTTCTATTTAAAGCGCGCGTCACACATTTTCTTGTGGCAACGCCCAGTTGGTGGGGAGGGAGCCAAAAGGGAATCAGCGCCGTCAAAGCCGAAGCGAGAGAGACCATGTCGACGGACCTGGCAGCCCGCGTGGACAAGCTGGAGGTGGTGCAGCAGCAGCAGGACGCGCGCTTGCAGTCGCTGGAGACGCAGATGGCGGCGGCCAAACCCGCCCGCGAGAGCTTCTACCTGACGACGGCCATCCACTACACTAACGGCCTGCCGCACATGGGCCACGCGTATGAGAACGTGTGCTCGGACGTCATCTGCCGCTACCACCGCGTGTTCGGCCGGGACGTGTTCTTCCTCACTGGCACAGACGAGCACGGACAGAAAATCGCGCAGACGGCCGAGGCCGCGGGTGTCTCACCCCAGCAGCTCGTGGACAAGTACGCGGGCATCTTCCAGCAGCTCACCAAGGACCTCAACATGAGCAACGACAAGTTCATCCGCACCACGAGCGACGAGCACAAGACGTTCGCCCAGTGGCTCTTCCAGCGCGCGCTCGACAAGGGCGACGTGTATCTCGGCCACTACGAGGGTTGGTACAACGTGCGCGAGGAGACGTTTGTGACCGAGACGGAGGCCCAACTCACGGACTACAAGGACCCCACGACCGGCATTCAATTCAAGAAGATGAAGGAGGAGTCGTACTTCTTCAAAATGTCCAAGTACCAGGACCGCCTCGTCAAGCATATCGAGGAGCACCCCGAGTTCCTCCAGCCCGAGGTGCGTCGCCAGGAGCTGCTGCGTCGCCTCAGGGAGCCGCTGCAGGACCTGTCGGCCTCGCGCAACACGTTCACGCACGGTATCCCGCTGCGCAACGACCCCAAGCACGTGCTCTACGTGTGGTTCGACGCGCTGGCCAACTACCTGTCGGCCATCGGGTACCCGGACGGAGCGAACGCTCGCTACTGGCCTGCCAGCGTGCACATCATCGGCAAGGACATTACGTGGTTCCATTGCGTTATCTGGCCCTGCATTCTCATGAGCACGGGCATCCCGCTGCCCAAGCGCGTGTTTGCGCACGGCTTCGTGAACGCCAAGGACGGCTCCAAGATGAGCAAGAGCATTGGCAACGTCATTGACCCGTATGAGATGATCAACAAATACGGACTGGAGTCGTTCCGCTACTTCATTGTGCGCTCGGCGAAGTTCGGCCAGGACATGCCCTTCTCCGAGGACGACCTCATCAACATTCACAACTCGGAGCTGGCGGACACTCTGGGCAACCTGGTGCACCGTACCGTTAACATCTGTAAGAAGTACTCGAACGGTGTTGTGCCAGATGCAAAGGCGGACAAGCCGTTCGACATCTACGAGTTGCTGAAGTCCTCGGAAGACTCGTACAAGGACTTCTCGCTGCAGTACGCATGTCTGACGATTGTGAACGCGCTCAAGGAGACCAACAAATACCTGACGGAGAAGGAGCCGTGGCACATGAAGGAGAACGCACCGCGTCAGGTGGTCGTGCGTACGTGCCTTGAGGCCATCTACGTGCTGGCGCACTACCTGAGCCCGATCATCCCGAAGACTGCCGATACGATTTTCGAGAAGCTCGGCACGGCCCCTGTGGTGCTTACGGCGCTATCCCCGGAGTATGACAACTTAAAGCCTGGCACGGAGGTGACGATCGGCGGCATCCTGTTCAACAAGGTGCTGAGCGAGGAGGAGAAGCAGAAGCTGGCCTTGGCTGCTGCAGCCAAGGCTAAGCCGGCGAAGGCTAAGCCTGTCAAGCCCGCCACGCCACCGTTCTCATCGCTTGACATCCGCGTGGGCGAGATCACCTTGGTGTGGAAGCACCCGGAGTCGGATAAGTTATACTGCGAGGAGATCGACATCGGCGAGGAGGAGCCCAAGCAGGTCGCGTCGGGGCTGCAAGCGTTCTACTCGCTGGAGGAGATGGAGAAGCGCAAGGTACTGGTGCTGCTGAATCTCAAGCCGGCGAAACTGGGCGGCTTCAAGTCGCACGGTATGATCTTGTGCGCGTGCGACGAGGCCCACGAGAACGTACAGTTCGTGGAGCCCCCGGCCGGCGCGGTGGTGGGCGAGCGCGTGACGATCGCCTCCGAGGCGATCGGCGAACCGCTGTCGCCGGCGCAGATGAAGAAGCAGAAGGCACTGGAGAAGATCTCGCCGGACTTCCTGACCGACGGCAAATGCGTGGCGACGTACAAGGGAGAGCAAATCATGACGTCCGCCGGCCCGTGCCGCGTCAAGTCGCTCGTGAAGGCGTTTATTAGCTAGGCGCGCTACTTTTGGTTGGCCCCATGGTACGTAGAGCGTAGAGCGAGGAGACAGGAAGGAAGGAAACCGTGGGCCCATCGTAGAGAATGCTAGTGCAGCGAGATTGTTGTTGCTACATCCACGTATTGTAGCCATCGCACTGTAGCCATCGATGTCGCCTGTGTCATCTCATGGCACGGAGCAGCCAATCACATGCGACGCGCATCCTCGTGGCTTTGTCACATATTTATATTCTTACTGAGAGGTCGGCGGCGAAGCACCCTTGCAGCGTGCCTGTCGTCGAGCTGGATTTGCTGCTGCTGCAATTGGGAGAGAGGCAGACGTATCTATTTAACTTATCTGTCCCAAGATATCTGGTAAATCCTAAGCCTGGTTAGCAACGCCGGTGCCTTGACGTGGTCCGGTGGTTGTACGGGGCTTGTCGCGGCTCTAGGGGTTGTCGTTCTAATATACTTAAACAAAGCATTAGACGGGTGCCTTGAATTTTGGTGTCCGCTCGTCTGCACTTCCGCTTCGCGAGTGCCTCATTCCGGTAATCCAGAATTCTTGAACGCTTCCAGTTATTGTCACTTCCTCTTGCTGGAATACAGCTCGATTGCGTTGGATCCACAGGCTGGTGATACAGACGCTACTCAGTATGCGCCAAGTTCGCTTCCATACTTGTGTCGGCTTTATCGGGGTGATCGTCTGTCAGCCGCTGCTCCGTCGTCTTCGACAGGCTCGGTGCACTTCTGTTGGCGCAGTTCGCCAAGTGGCCTTGGAGGTTGCCTAACTCCCATCGTCCTCCTGTCCAATGACAGATGAGCTTCTGCCAGCATGCTTGGGCGCATGGGCACTCCCAAAAAATGTGCTCCATCGTCTCCTTCGTCCCTTGACAATATTGCAACTTTCGACAGCTATTATCGATTTGCCGACCGATGTGATGCAGGTTTAGTTGCCGTGCCGCTACTCGGTACCCCATCCATACCTGGTACTCTGTGAGCTCCGAACGATGGCCCCAGATGTGCTATTGAGCAATCCACAAACGGAAGACCACGAAGCAGTCGAAATGGGTTGCTTCAACAAAACGCTTTTGACCTCCACTGCAAAGCTTGCAATGGTGAAGAAGATAGCGTTTCGATCGCATATTTGACCGGGGAATGCAATTGCCAAAGGCAGCAGAACAGCAGTGACTATTCATCAAACGGGAGCAACCAGTGGTCGACGGCTGGCTAGGCGATCATTTCCGTTCAGCATGGGTATTCGTTCTACCGTAGTTAACGACCCGTAGATAGGAATATGCCTCCGACTATTCTGATTCGGGAGGATTCGCCATGCTGATCAGGAGGATTGGTGCACCGTATCTCTGAAGCACCACCAACGGTTGCAAGTCGTTGCAACCTTGCAACCTTTCACGGCGGACACGCGCGTCATTGTTCAATTGTTTCAAGCAAGACCAGACCCCCGACACCACTAGACCAAGAGAGAGAGAGCATGGCGCCGATCCACGCGCTGGACGACGAGCTGGTGGCGCAGCTTCTGTTGTTCGCCGCTCCGCGAGACGTCGAGGCCTTCACGTGCGCGTCCAAGTTCACGGCGCGCTCGGTGCTGCCGCGCTTCCCCGTATGGAAGGCGCTTTTCTGCCACCGCTGGGAGACGCTCAACTTCCGACTGCCAGGCGCGTGCGACGGCTCCGTGCCGCTTGTGGTCTCCGAGCAGCTGCGCAAGCTCTTCCCCGAGAGCGTGAGCGAGAGCCGCCTGTACCAGCTCCTGGCGCACGCGATCACGCCGCTGCCAGCCTACGCGGACATCCAGCAGACGCGGCACTACCGAGGCAGTCTGGCACTCGAGCAGAAGTGAGTGGATGGCTGTTAATTTGCATTTGCAGTGAATCAGATTGGTTGTTGACAGCGTAACTGACTAATTGCTGCTTATGAGTTGCAGTGTCGCGTCCCTTCATGCGCAACCGGTCAAACCGACGGAGGTGGTGGACTTTGGCTTTGACGGCGACATCCTGGGCGACGACCGCTGTGTGCGGTCCAATGTGCCGTTCCCCACGACGTTCCACGTCGCAGTGTTCACGCGCAGGAACCAGCAGACGAATGCGCTTGAGTACCACGTGGGCGTCGTGTCCAGTGGCTACTTCGAGATCTCCGTCACAAAGCGCGTCAAGCCTTCTGCGAGACGAGTGCACGGCGAGGACATGACGTCCATCGGGCTCGTGACCTCGCGCTTCCCGCTCGTCGACCGACAGCCTGGCTGGGACTTCCGGTCCTACGGATACCATGGGGACGACGGTCAGATGTTCCACTCGAACCGCGGGCGACAATTCGGCCCAGCCTTTGGGACCAGCGACACCATCGGCTGCGGCGTGCGGCGAAACGTGCGCGATGACCGCTCCTTCGTCATGTTCACGAACAATCGCGAGCTCATTGGCAACGAAGGCAGCGCCATGGAGTGCGTGCACGAGCAATGGTACCCGGCCGTCGGGCTGGACTCGTCGGATGCTATTCACGTGAACTTTGGACAGGAGCCGTTTGCTTACGACGGTCTGGTGGACGAAATGCTGAAAGAGTGCGTGGGCAACGTGGACATTGTGCAGCGGCAGTTGCAGTGGTTCGCTATCTACGATTCCGATGGCGAGAGCGCATCCAGCGGATCGGTCAAGTCTGCAGGGTCGTTTAGCGTGAGTCCTGTGGACGAGAGCGACGGCTACGATGAGTACGGCCTGGTGGAGGACTATGACGGCACGGAGTGGCAGCGATATGCTGCGTCGGAGGCGAACTCAGACACGGAAATGTGGTGGTCCGAGGGCGAGTGGAGCGACGAGCCGATTTTCTACTGAGGTTGATCTACCCATTGGACCGGGCTATGAGCCCCCACTACTTGCCAGGCAATAATGAGCGAGCTTCGAGCTGCCAGAGTAGCATTTTGATATATATATAGTAGTATTCTTGTACCCATTCATCACGTTGTGCTGTGCAAGTGAAAGCAAAAGCTCAATCGCCAACTACAGTATCGGATGTTCAACAAAAAGCGCTAAGACAGCAATGAACGATGCTGTGCTGAGTGACTTAGAGGAGAACCTTCTCCTCAGGAAATTAACGACTCATCACCGAGCTTTTCTAATCGAGCCCCTTAAGGAACGCCGAGTAAGCGGCGCACTTCTGGTAGTACGGGTTGCTGACCAGGCTTTTGATTTTTCCATGCTTGTACGGTTGGCGCACGACGGGCCGAGTGCGAACCTCTGGTACACATCGTCCGCGGACTCTCCGTTCGCGTGCCACTTCGCGAACTTTTGGGCACATGTTTTCTTCCCCTCTCTTCATCCTCGTACATGTTCTTGTCGTCAATAGCCTTGCCATTTCTCAAAAATCGGTTCTCGCTGCTATCGCTCGTCGTTTGAGCAAGGTCTCGGGAGGCCAGCTTGGAGAACTTTATGTGGTTGGCACCCGCGGTCGTCAGTGTAGCGTTGCAGCTAACAGCAACTGTGACTGCTGCAGCGAGCAGAACGAACCTCAGGCACATGGTTGGTCGTTGGTGGATTGGGTGGGTGGTCTTGGACGCCTGGATGCAAATTGAGAAATGGCATCGGAGTCTGGGATCAGTGCTGTGAAGTTTTCCAGATCTCAAGATTTCCAAAGATACCTCGTAAACGTCAGAGCAATTGCATTCGTCAAGCGGCATGCATTGTTCAGCTATTATATTATACTACAGACGTGGCAAGTGCTGCGCATTGTGAGCTACAATGACCCCCAGATGAACGCCCCACATCTTTTCAGGCCACGGAGCTTCCGACGGGATAACAAAGTTGTCTGGAACATCGGTCGCCAGTCACGGTCGCGTAAGTATCCAGCAAGGGCGCAACATACTTCTGAAATGCCGCATATTGAATCCTAATGCGTTCAACCTCCGCATCGAGACCGAAGTACGAGAAATACGATGGTAAATATCTCATTTCGACCGATTATGAAAATAAGTTTTGCTATACGCTCAACCAACTGACTTACATGTAGCAACTTATTTTTCTACAGTACATGTAGACTAGCCACAACAATTAGAGTTACTAACACGAATTGTCAGGCCTCCTTCTACATGTACGAAGGCTCACGGTTATACTGGGAATACCGAAGAATGAGGGATGGACAGCCCCACACGGATTAATTCCACGGTACTGCGTAAGCGTAACCTGGGCTAACATTCGTACAACATCAGGAAACTGGTATTGCCAGTCTAAGTCGCAGACGCCCTAGTTAGCGCTAATAACGCTAATTGTAAACTAACGCTAACCAGTGTACAATTAAATAGTGTGAATCTCTAAATGATATCTTGTTTTTATTGCTCCTAGCAAACTTTCTTCTTCTTGCTCACACGACATCCCCGACTGTTTTGTTCATGAAATAGTCATAATGATCACCAATAATGCACTGGGGCTCCTCGCTTAGCTGGTCCACACAGCACTTGCCGTTTACAGTTGCAAGACGGCATCGCACCATCGCTTTATGTGCGTACGTGATGCGTGGCTATGAGACTTGAAGAAAGTTGGAGAATAAAAATGAAAGACGTTGTCCTATTCCGATACTTCTCTCCCGCTTGACATATATTAGTGTTAATTTTTGCTTTGGGGGTTCACATAATATAGTGCTAATAACGCTTTATGAAAAGAACACTATTCAGTGCTGTGGCTTGTGTAATACTACGTAAGTCTGTACTTGCAACATTGTTCAATACCAGAAAAAACGATTATTTTAATATATGTAGCGAGAACTTTGCCTTGTGCCACAGGTAACCTACTAAATCAGTCGCTAACTACTTAATAATAGCATTTCTTATAGAGATGGCGACGACCGCCCTACATACACGTTGGGGTTGTACGGTATCAGATACAACCCTCCAGTAGTTTGTAGATCTGTACCGGTATATTGGTAGTACTTTGTACAACGGAAACTACTGTACATAGTACTACATTAATAGTAAACCGAATGTATTTGTACCTGGGAATACGTGTACTTCGTGAGACCAAAGACCCAAGTATCTCGCCTTCGCGAAGATATTACACGAAGTGGTGCTCGACAAATATGAGTACATCAGTACTACAAACGTGAACACGACGGGGCGCGTTGACTTACTCATTATATATGTATTATAATATAATAATACTATACTTCAGTAGTAGTACATACAAGTGCCGTACTACTCAACCTAGGTAAAAGATTAGCTTACTTCGCGCCGGGCGCACGAAGTGAGCGGACAGACGACGCTATGTCTAAAGTCGCTGCCTAGAAGGGGCAAGTCCGTACTCCCAACTGGGAGTTCACTCCCCCCCCCACCGTCCCCGCAGTGAAAGGAAAAATCGTCGAGTTTCACAGTGAAACTCAACGATTTCTCCATACACAACGATCCAATTTGGATGAAAGCGAGTTGTCTGCGCCGGGAAACGGGGCAACGCTCTACGAAGATGCCTAGGTCTCGCTGTCGGGTAAACATATTTTTGATAGTGTTGGGCAATACATTGAATCGATAAATATGCCAGTTTGTACCATGAACTATGTCTCAGTAGGAAGCTTTAGGACTAGCCGTTCGTAGGCGCACCAATGAGCAGCGTGCTGCACGACAGGACGGCCTTGACGGGGCGTGGCCTGAAGCCATGACAGATCGAATTGAGTTTTAAGTGGCCTTCTATTTGAGTTTGATTCGTTCGGCAACGTTTGATATAATAGTATTGGGTTGTGTTATTAAATCTGACCAATCATAACGCCGAAAAAGGTGTACACACTGATACAGAATTTATTATTACCGGTATGGCCTTTTGAGTGGATACCCGAATGAAAAGTATATGTGTGAGCCATGCATAAAAAAACGTTCACGTGGTCTTGGATACACTGCCCAGGGGTTACTATCAACATGTAATCCCAGACACAGCGCCTGGCCGAGTCGAGGACTCAGAGGCCAGTTGTAACGCGCTAGTGTCCTACTTATACTCCAATTCATTCGGGGTATACATTGGCGTATTGTAATAATAGAAAGATGTTTCGTAGAGTATCCAACAAATTCCAAGACAACACTATCCGGCGACTCGACCCTGTGGCGGGGCAGCCGCATCGTGGCATTCACGAGAAGGCGAATACTTTGGCCGATGCATGGTCCCCGATCCTACAGCAACCCAGAACGAAGAACGACGACATCAAGGACGTTGTCGATTGGATGGAGGCTCCGGAAGAACCATCTAGCGGGCAGACAGCGATGGCAGACCCCATCACGGCTGAAGAAGTATTCGCAGCAATCAAAGCTTGCAAAGCGGGGAAGGCTACAGGCCCTGACCGGCTAAGCAACGATTGGTATCGCCACTACGAAGCTGAGCTTACGCCCATACTTACAATCCTGTTGGGACTGTGGTACAGCTCAGGCTATTTTCCTGCATCCTTTTTGGATGCAGACATCTTCTGTCTCAAGAAAGGAGGAAACCAGAGGAATGCTCTCAATTACCGCCCACTGGCCCTACTGAATACTGACTACAAGGTGCTAACACGTATTCTTGCGACGCGCATTCGCCCGACGTTATCAGGTCGTAATCATCCCGATCAAAACGGATTTGTGCCTGGCAGATCCATTCATGAGACTCTGCGGCTGTTTGAGGCTGCTCAGAAAATGGTATTGGCAGATCTAGATCAACCTGAGGCACTTGCAATGCTGCTGGACTTCAAAAAAGCGTACGACTCGCTCGACCGGGAGTATATGTTGAGCACACCACGAAGACACGGCTACCCTGATCAATTTGTCCAAGCTGTACAAAGCCTACATGATGGGACACACGTACGGTTTTTGGCGAACGGGGGCAAGTCGCGAAAGATCGAGGTAACAAGTGGTATACGTCAGGGCTGCCCGCTCGCACCTGTGCTCTTTATTCTAGCCTTGGAGCCGCTTTATCGCAAGGTGGACAGTGACCCTAGTATTACTGGCATTGTCATTCAATCTGATGCCGGGAAACTGGAACTGCGGGTTGGCGGGTTCGCCGACGACACTGCGGTGTACCTACGATCACCCAAAGAAGTCGAGGCAACACGGGACATTACGGATCGCTTTGGTAAAGCGTCGGGACTGCTCCTTAATAAAGACAAGACCATAGTTATTGCCCTCAGTGGAAGCCGACCAGATACCGAGCTGCCACCCCCATTGACATACCAAGAGGACGGAATATCAGGACGACACCTCGGGATTCAGGTGGGGAGTGGACTGACACCAGGGCGATCGTGGGAAGTAGCAGAGACGCAACTAAGAGCTCGACTCCAATTAGCGAGCTTGAAAATCACGACAGTGGATCAGAGGAGCACGATTGCGGCAGCAATCATCATCCCCAAGCTAACGTACATAGCGCAGCATGATTGGCCCACGATCAAGACAATTAACAGCTTCGGTAAAAGAATTCGGAACTATGTTTGGCACGCTACGTTCTCGGAGGAGGTAGGGGTCACGAGGGCATGGATCGACGCCGACCTAGCGGCACTGGACAGAACACAAGGCTAACACGGTTGAAGCCGCCGTGACTGCGTCGGACCTCTCGAACTCGATCGATCTTGCCCACAACAACAACATCGGCAGCAGGTCTCTGAGAATCCGCGAAGCTGCCGATAGCGAGGACTCTGATGACGAAGAGAGAGCTGGGTTGGAGAGCTTGAGGTCTATTCTGAACAGTGTCGACACTCTCGATACCCAGGCAAAACAGCTTATCGTTGCTAACAAAACACTGTTCAAACAAATCGAGAATATGGTTGGCAATCCGTATCAGTTACACAAAAAGCTTGGCATCTCGGAGAAGGTCAAGAGGATGTCGGCGGCCCAGTTGGACACGGATATGAATTATCACCTCTGGCTGGAGTATTCCAAGTGGTGGAAGGGAACCTATGGCAAGGACCTCGAGGTTTAAGTACTTAACGTTGTAACTCTAAACAAAAGCCCAACGATCATGGTTTCACATAATATGTTATGCACACCGGTCACTTGCCAGATTTGAGTTGTGCTACTGTAATACTACCTCGTCATTATATCCCTGGCTCGTGGCTTACATAATAATCCCATATATTATACTGTAGTAGTTAATATATCAGCAACTTATATTGGACTGAAAGCTCAACGGGATTAATACTGGGAATATAATACCTCCATTATTATAAAATAGGTATAGACAACTCTCAGCAACAAAGTCGTGCCTCCCACCCGAGCAAACTCTGAAGTTTGATGGTAAACAAGAGTACCGATTAGGCCATATGAAAATGTTAAATGGTGCAAAAACGAAAAAGCCCCTCGAAAATGTTATACCCAGTAATTCCTGTTTTGATGATAGTAGTTTCCCAACAGGAGGCGTGACTGTGACCGGGCACACAGCACCTTGCACAGAGGAAGTGCTAGGAGATACAAACTCCAAGTGAACGGCAGTTCACTAGTTCCCGGTCTGGGGGAACGGTTGACTTGAGCAACGTAGATTTAAGACTGAATATATTTATAGGTGAACCTTAAATTGGCCTGCAATTCAATTCCAAAGTCTTCCACGGGTCCAGGTTCACCATCTCCAGCATCTCCACCACCTTCCTCTTGACCGACCGGGGAGCCCCCAGTCCTCTTGAGCCTCGCAGGAACTCGAGCTGATTCCTAGTGAGTTTACTCACTAGTGGGTGCTGCCAGACCCACTAGCGCGCGGAACTTGCTGGGGAACCCGTGCACCACGGCCACCATTTCCCTGTATAGGTAAAATTGGCCTGCAATACAATTCCTAAGTCACCTATAGTTTAATCTATATATTTATGCATGGATGGCTGTGAGCCATCAACCACGTGTCAGTGGTGTACCACACACCACATGTGACATGGTAGTGGTGTTGGGCACACCATGTACCCAACTCTGAAGAGTGACGGACACTCTTCATGTAACCCCGTTACATCCTTCCCCACTTAGAGTCGACTTATCGACCAATCAGAGTGAGGAGGGGGAATTTTCCTCATATTCCCCGCTCAGTCGAAAACCATCGACAAGCGGCCGAGCCTTTCCGCTCGAGCTCGCCGCTCTCCCGGAGCACTGGGGCATTCCCAAACGTGCTCCCTGGCCTCCACGTCGGCCCTGGCAAGATGCCCCAGAGGAAGACACCTCACGACGCGAAAGCGTCCAAGACTAAGCCTGCAAAGGCGAAGTCTAAGTCGGCCAAGCCTCGCGACAAGGCCTCCGCGTTAGAGGAAGCCGTAGATGCGGCTTCCGAGGCGATTGATTCGCCTGGCGGTGCATCCGTGACTGCGAGCTCGCCCGATGTGCCACCGGACGATCGTCCAAACCCTCGGTTCGTACATCGGGACCGAAGCCCCGGGTCGTCGGACGACTTTGTGCACCGCTCCTCTCCTGGAGCGGGCTTCCATGATGGAGGAGACGCGCCAAGTGTGGCGTTAGGTTTTGGAACCAAACTGTCACGGCTCGGCCGACGTTGCACCTTTCAGTGAAAAGCGACAGCGCATTCCGATTGGCTAATCTCATTTCCCGCGGTACAGTGACCACAGCAAAATAGTGACCGAGGTCTCGGCCGGGTATAATAAAATCCCGGTCGAGGTTAAAACCTCGTTTTGTACCCATTTGGGTGTCGTACCCTCGGCCTTACAGAGCCGGCCATACACGATCTCCTACAGAGATCTGTTCACACTTGATATTTGTATATAGGTATAGGACTAGCTATATGATGACCTACAGAGACTCTTAGAGCCGTAGATAAACAGAAATAAATCAGCAGTCTTCCCCCCAAGTCACCAAGCGTTAAGTCGGTCTTCGGTAAGTCAAGCTAGCTTATCTTAGGGTCTGGATACGCTCGGCTACGTGGGATGCCTGTCAGCGAGCTCAAGGTACATTGAACCGAGGGCTTGTTGCTGGTCAGTCCAAGAGATTAGAGTGGCCGAGTGTTGGGAGCGACGAGAAGCGTCGTTCGCCATATATTATAGTGGAACCAAGTGTCCCAAGTATATTTCACTGTCCGCCGAGGTTTTACCTCGGCAAACCCGTATTAGGCTTGACAGCCGGTACCCTTCCTTCTGAGGGACTGCGGGGGTTCGCGCGAA
>AWVV02006838.1:0-35390 GCA_000500205.2 Phytophthora lateralis | reverse complement strand
CGTTGAGGACGTGGCGTGTGATTTTGAGGCTGCACTGATTTTTGCAGTGCGAGGTCATTTTCCAACTACACGGATTGTTGGCTATTTATTTCATTTCAAGCAGGCATGTAGACGCAAAATGAAAAACATCGTCTTTCAGACGAAGAAGCAGGGATATCGATGGCGTTTGGAGTGTTAGACGCACTCACCGTGATAAACCCAGAGAAAATTGGTGTTCAAGGCGTGGCGTGGGTCAAAAATAAAATCAAGCAGCGCTGTGAGTCTGGTGGTGTGTCTTACTCTCGCGAAAAGTGGAAGCAGTTTTGGCGGTACTTCAAAAAGACATGGCTGGAAAAGTATCTCCCAGAACTGTGGAACATTTTTGGCGTCCAGCGACGGATCGTCAATAGAACGAATAACCCTCTGGAGCGATTTCACCGGGAGCTGAGCGCTTGGATGAAGCCGCACCCTTCACTCAAGCATTTTGTTGCTGCAATTGAAGAAATAGCGCGCGGATATGTTGTTCTGCGCAGAAGCATCATTCCGGGGAACGCCATTGCTCCAGTTCGGCCACATTTGCGTTTTCCTTAAGCTCCTATTCTACCTGACGCTAGTGATATTGTGGACTCTGAGAGTGAGGATGAGAGTGACGACATCGGTGATCCTTTTGAAGAAGACGCTGAGGATGATCCCCCGTTGTCGGACGAGGAGCTGGACCAGCTGTACGACTTGTCGTACGAGTACGAAGAAGAATAGTCTGTGTCATTGAATGCTGTAGTTTAAATACTATGCTTGGGTAGCCGCTGACAGGCACAGGTAAACACGATCTGGATCTGGATTTAAATACATTTGCATTTCTTACTTTTGTTGTGCCCTTACTTGTACATGTACGATGCTGTGCTCTGGTACATTAGTTGTGATTTGCACGTGTGACCGGTCACGTGACCAATTCGATGTGACCAAAATTGTTTATGATCAGTAATAAAGGTTATCTTACGGTAACCATATCGCAGAACTCGATCCTTGCGATAGTTGGCGGCGCTGCCTATCAGTCTCGGGCGCACCAATCCAACACTTAACAAAGTCACCTTTGTTCGAGCGCATTGCTCGCTGTCTCGTAGCTGCGAAAGCCTCGCTACAAAATTTCCACGCCATTTGTGGCTGGCAGGGAAGGAGCTCCCGTATTTTCGATTGTCTCAAAGTGTCTAGGCTGGACACTTTGAGGCGGCCACGTGTAAGGACTAAGCGCACCTTGCAGCAAGACCATTCGCTGCGGCGTCAGCGACGCCAATGTCTCCGTCCTGTATCGCTTTCCTATCGCTCGAGCCTCGACTGGTGGAGCGGAGCGACACATACTGTACCAGCATTGAGCGATACAGCCCCGAAAAAGATCGGCTGTGCTGCAGTCGCGACTAGCGCGCTACATACAATACATGTCCCGGTGGCACCGAGTTGGTGTTGGAGTTTTTGCCAATCCGCTGTTTTCCCACGCATTAGCACCAATTATTATTGGCCTTTTGCTGGTGGTGCGAAGGTCAGCATTGCATTTCATGATTCAGCGTTTCTCTGCGGGGAGGCCGCAGAGAAACGCTGAATCCTTAAAAGCGCGCAACAGCGCACTGCCAATGCAAGCAGGCAAGCTACAACAACAGCACAGCCGTCTTTGCGTGAACTTTATTAATATCCGTGACCATTTTTTGTCCTGACATTCCTTGATGTACAACAACTTGCTGTGTTGTCCGAGCCAAATTGATCATGGCCGCTTCAGAATTGAAGATGGGTGCGCTGCATGGACGCGCCCTCAAACGTTGAAGCTGTCGATTTGCCTTGGTTCCAGTATATGACAGTATTTGGCAGGTGGAATCAGGTTCCTTACTGAAACCAAGTCAAACCGAGTGACATGTCACTCGCGCTTTTCTGCCAACTGCCCACAGGGATGCGCAAATGACCAAATGCGGATGCTCGCCACGCGATGTTCTGGGCATTCGCGCTCGACACCAAACGGGGGGGGGATAGCACAGCAGCGATAACCCAAAGTTTGGGCCAAACGGCGAAAGCCTACTGCCGCTCGGAACGTAGTCTTTGTGCACTACAGTTGACACTGACTGTCGACCACTCGTACGCGGCTCCGATTGGTCATAATTAAATATAGAAGAATGACCCCACATGTACAGTACCAAAACGGGGTGTACACATTGACGAAACGCTCGCCAATTTTTGAGCCTACGCCGAAATCACCACAAGGGGCGCTCCTCGCCAGGATTTCCGACCACGGCAGTCCCGTGGGACGTATTGAAAAATGGAAAATATTAATAGGTCTAGGGTTTGATGTGGGATTGCCAGATTGTGTATGTAATCTTTTCCGAATTAAGATACCAATTCTGTGATGCAAGCAAGGCCCGAGCAAATTAGCAGCACAGGTCCGAACACACAAATCGCATTTTTGTGTGATTAACGACCTGCTTGGACGCATGTTGCTGGCCTCCGATGCTAGCTCCGGGGGGGGGGGCAAAAAAACAGCTCCCGACCTACGTATCCGTGCAATTCGATCACAGTGGGACGACGCGGTTGAACTTTCTGACGCAAAAAGGCACGCGCAGACTTGGATTTTGTATGCTTGATTTATGTACATCTTACATAAATTAAACATACAAAAGCCAAGCTTTGTGTCAGGTTTCTTCAAGAGCAGCCGTACCGCCTCGCACAGGCCTCATTCATCGTTTTGTCCCTCAACAGAGCGACCGCACGACGCCCACGTCCGCATCTCTCCGGTATCGCAGTCGGCAATCGCCCAAAGTCTCTCGAGTCCCTTCACTCATTCGACCATGCGCCTCATCCGAGAAGCTCGCCGCCTCGAGTGCGAGAACCAACGCCGCGAGTCGCGCCGCTCGCACCTCAAGAAGTGGCTGGACCTTAGTCACAGCACCGACGCCGACGACCAGTGCCAGAAGCAGCAGAACGAGGCGCACCGCAAGTCTCCCTTTGGTGTCGTCGTGGCGCGTCTAGCCACGCCCGTGTCGCCGCTTCCTCCTCCCAGTCTCAAGAAGTCTCAGTCCCCGCTGGCTGTCAAGTGGAGCTCGTACATTGAAGCCATGGGTCTCAAGGACAACAGCGGCAAGCAGCGCCGCGTCCACTTCGTGGAGCACGATGCCGAGCAGTTCGAGCGACCAGTGTGTACTGCAGCAGAGAAGGCCAGTTACCACTACTCGGACCAGGAACTGGGCGAGATGGAGACTCTGGCCAAGCAACTCGTACACCGCGAGTCGCGCTTCGCCGGCCAACCAGAACACACCATCCTGGAGCAGGGATTCCTGAGCCTGCCCGTGAACGCGCCCTTCTTCCAGAGCAGACGCTACTACTGTCTGCTGCGCGGCCACCGACTGGAGATGTACAGCTCGGCGGCGCACGCGGCCAAGAACTCTGGACTCAAGGCGCAGCTGACGATCCTGCGGATCCAGGACTGCCAGACGCTGTCCATGCAGAAGAAGTTCGCGCTGTTTGGTGCCTCGCTGCCCACGCAGATCGGACTCATGTTCTACGTGATCAAAGCCAACGGCGAGCGCGTCATCCTCACCGCAGACTCCAAGAGCACCAAGCGCAACTGGGTGCACTCGCTCACGCGCCTCACGTACGTGGGCGAGGGCGAGTGTTACACGAACACACCGCCGCTTCGGACGCGCTCCAGCTCCGCCCCCACGACGCTGCCGTCAGTGCCCGAGGTCGAAGCAGAGGAGGAACTGCCCGAGGAGATGACCACCTGTGGGTCCTTCGAGTCGGACAGGAGGAATAGCTGCACGGCCGTCTGCGGGTGAAGAGCTAGCGCAGCACACGACCCAGACGACCTCAATCCATCTACCTCCTGCAGGTATCTTCAAATAGCCACAACCACTAGTGTAGGGAAAAACTATCAGAGCAAAGTATATAAAGTGAACAAGCAGTCCACAGCTGTAGCAGACCCACAATTGACCGAGTCGCTGGCAGCTCGACATCAATTAAAAAAAACATTTGTAAATCCACATAACTGCAGGTGTCCATTCATCCAGGACTACATATTAAATTAGAGAGTACCTTTGCACAGAAAGCCGGTTGAGGTCACACCGCCGTCCCGATCGACCCCCAGCGGCTCGAACTGCCCAAGACGCGTCTCACGAGGATGCACAGACGCCGCCGCAGTAATAAGAACGCCCAGACAACGCGCTTCAGCCTGTTGCTGCTTGAGGACGGCGAGCTCTTCTTGGACGTACGAGGAGATTCTTCCATTTGATATATAAAATATGAGATCCGTATCTGAAGTTGAAGTTGCTCATGCCATTGCTCGCAGGACCACAGTGCGTGCAGATACTTGGAACACAATGCTCTGACGCATCGCAAAGCGCCAGGAAGGATCAAAGTCTGCACTCGCGGACTGTTTTTCGTGCCTCAAGACCTGCAACTGCCGATCCTGCGCTTCTCGTTCCGCTGCATGACCTCCGAGCCCGTGGCCGAGTGCTTCGTGCAGTCTGCCAATGAGGCAGTTGACGTGCCCATTGTGTACTTGACGTTCCAGACCATCCAGGTGGTTGAGATGCGAGAGCGAGGCATCGATCACCCGTACGTCTACAAGGACACAACCGACAGCGTGGAGGTTGATGACATTCGAAGCAGTGGCAGTGGCAGCAGCTTGAATGGGGAAATGCCAGCCAAGTTCGTCTTCACGCTGCAGCACACGACACTCGAAGCGTTCCTTGCGAGCATTCACGTGATCTATGAGGTGTCCAACCTGCCGCGTCGAATGTTGACCAAGGCAGAAGAAGAGACCTTGCTGGCGCCTGTACTCGCGCCGAGACTAACCGACACATTTGACCCGAGTTTGTTGATCGACTTCCGAGAACGGCTACTGATGGATAAAGGCTGCGTTACGGACCGCATCGAGCCACTGCTCAAGTTTCCAGGCTGTCTCATGCTGACGACGTTGCGGCTGTACTTCCAGCCGGCGCCGTTAAATAATGTGTTCGATCCAGTGCTGAACTGGGAGTACACGAACGTGGATCAAGTTTACAAGCGCCGCTACTTGCTACAACAGACAGGCTTGGAGGTTTATTTGCGCAACGGTGACAGCTTCTTCTTCTCCTTTAAATCTAGCAAGGAGCGCGATGATTTCTATGCGCTAATGGTGGGTCAGCCAGAGTTGCAACGTTGCCGCCGCAGGGACCTGCAGTTCATGATGCGCAAGTGGCAGCGCCGAGAGCTCTCGAATTTTGATTATTTGCTGTTTCTAAACAACGCCTCAGGCCGAACTCGCAACGACCTGACGCAGTACCCTGTTTTCCCATGGATTTTACGTGACTACACAAGCGAAGAGCTCAATTTGGGTAACCCAAAAGTTTTCAGAGATCTCTCGAAGCCTGTCGGTGCACTCAACAAAGAGCGGCTGGAGTATTTCAAGGCAAGATACGAAATGATGCCCCGCGGCGAGGAAGCTGAGGGGATGCCACCTCCATTTCTGTACGGCACCCACTACTCGACTCCGGGCTACGTGCTGTATTTCCTAGTGCGCAAGGTTCCGGAGTACATGTTGTGTTTACAGAGTGGGAAGTTCGATGCACCCGACCGCTTGTTTCGCAGCATCAAGGTAACTTGGGACGGCTGTGTATCGAATCATACGGACGTAAAAGAGCTTATCCCCGAGTTCTTTGACTGCTCGTTTCCTGCAGACGAATGGTTGCAAAACTTTAAACACCTTGCATTAGGAGCCACGCAGAAGCTTGACCGCGTTGATGACGTGGAGCTCCCGCCGTGGGCTCACGGTGATGCGGTCGAGTTCGTTCGGAAGAACCGGGCCGCGCTTGAGAGTGACTATGTGTCAGACCACCTTCATCATTGGATCGACTTAATATTTGGTTACAAGCAGCAAGGCGAGGAGGCTGTCAAGGCCAATAACTGTAGGTGCATCTTCTTGCAAGGGAGTGAAGAGTTCGTGCTAACGTGTTTGTTCTTCGTGATCATGCAGTATTTTATTATTTATCGTATGAGGGATCAGTGGATCTGGAAACTATCGGTGATCCCGTGCAAAAATGCTCATTAGAATCACAGATACAGGAGTTTGGCCAGACTCCGAAGATATTATTCTCTACGCCGCATCCGTCTAGAAATGAAGGTGAAGGGAAGATTGAAGTGGCTACGCCTGATTTGCTCCTGTCACCACGCGTCCTGGTTCCTCATATCCGGAGAGTGTCGTATTCTCTCGATGGTGTATCTGATCTCCGACATCGACATCGGAGAGAAGTTACACTAAGTGCATTTGAAGATTACGAAGACTCGGAAGATGAATTAGAGGGAGAGGACATGTTGAGTCGCCACCGGAGAAATCGACACAGGTATAGTCTGGTGTGCTTCCAGACCCCGTGGAAACGTTTACCACTCGCCATCGAAGGCCTTTCCACGCAGTTATGGGGGAGTATAAGCTCTGGCAAGCCTCGCAAAAACTGGAGGTGGAGATCCAGATTGAGGACTAAGTACAGTTTGTCAGCTTCATGGAGCTGGAAGCAGATTTCAGCCTGCCAGTTGCACAAAGGAGACGTCACAAGTGTTGTTCTCTCCAAGGACGACGCCGTTTTATTCACGACAAGCAAGGACAGCTCCCTCAAGTTCTCCTCAACCCATGATGTAGCGCAATTCCGAGATATCTCAGGTGACTTTGCGCTGTCGTGCTGTGATATCTCGCCCGACGAGAGCGTTGTATTGATCGGGTCATGGGACAACAGTGTGTACATGCACTCTGTGACGACAGGACTGGTGCTGGACAAGGTATTTGCACATACCGATGGGATTTCTGCCATCCGAGTGCTGCAGGATCGCTTCATTACGAGTTCGTGGGATTCAACGATCAAACTGTGGTGCTACACGTCAAGGTACATCGTCGCTACTCCCATCCGAACGTTCGTGGACTGCGAAGAGTCTGTATTGTGCTTGGACGTCAGTCGCGACGGCCACTACGCTGCAGCAGGGACTCGAAACGGCTCGGTGTATCTGTTCAACTTGAGTGCAGCGGTGCTACATAACCAAGTCAATGCGAGCTCTTTGGGCATTTCATCGATCGCGTTCGCCGCAGACAACAAGTCGTTCGTCTGCGTGACGGTGCAGAGCGCGCTTCTTCAGTTCAATCTCCGCGGTGAGCAGCTCTGGCGTATGGAGATCCGTACAGCAGGCCAAGTCCGGTGCATCGACAGTGATGGCAAGTACGCTGTGGGTGGCACCACAGCCGGCAAACTTCTCTTCTGGAAGCTGCACGAGGATGCAGGCACTGAGTTGGTCTACGAGATCCCTCAAGCCCACGACGCGAGCATCAGCTCTCTCGCAGTGAGTTGCTCTGGCGCAACTGTCGTCTCTGGCGCTATCGACGGCTCCATTAACGTGTGGAAACTCCAAAAGAAGACACTCCTGCCTCGAACCCAAGTGTCCACAAGGGTCCCGACCTTACACTACGGTTCCATTCAAACGCCAAGCACTGCACAAAGCTCCAAGCATAAACCCCACCATCGTCCATCACACGAAAGCAGACGTTACCTGCCCAACCCGACAGCACAATACGCCGAAGCCGAGTGCTGTCTAGAGTTTTAGTCCATAATAAGGACAATTACGTTACAAACTGTCCTCAAAAACTGCCCTCCAGCGTCCACATCAAATCCTAATTTCACCCAATCACCCTTTCTATATTTTCAACCAATCAGATCTCAGATCTCTATTGCAATCCGTTGGCCGCCCCATTTTCCAACATGGAGGAGTCTCTGTACGACGAGTTTGGCAACTACATCGGCCCGGAGCTGCCCAGCAGCGCGTCCGAGGCCTCGTCCGACTCGGAGAGCGAGGACGAGCAAGTGGACGATGCTGAACGCCAGGTGGACGCTCTGGCGCTGCAGGACGTGAACATGTCGGACGAGGACACGGCCATCGTCCTCCACGAGGACAAACAGTATTACCCCGAGGCCCACGAGGTCTACGGGGACGCCGAGACGCTTGTGATGGAGGAAGACGCTCAGTCCATTGAAACGCCCATCATTGAACCGGTCAGGACCAAGTCCTTCTCTGTCCTCCAGCAAAAGGTCCCCCAAACGACCTACTCGACGCAGTTCCTCACCAGCCTCATGGACCACCCGCAGCTCGTCCGCCACGTGGCGGTCCTCGGGGACCTGCACCATGGCAAGACGCTCTTTGTGGACCTTTTGGTGCAGCAGACCCATCTGGACAAGTGGGACCCTGCTCTCGAAACGAGGTTCACGGACACGAGGAAGGACGAACAGGATCGTAAACTCAGTATTAAAAGCACACCCGTGTCCTTGGTGCTGCCCACTAGTAGGGGAAAGCACTACCTACTTAATGTGCTAGACTGTCCGGGACACGTCAACTTCTCAGACGAGACGACGGCGGCGCTGCAGGTTGCGGACGGCGCGGTGCTCGTCGTGGACGCTATTGAAGGCATCATGATGAATGTAGGGCTGGAGGAGTCTTTTGTGTGGTAAATTGGCGGAGATTTTTAATGGTTTGATTTTTTTGTAGACGGAGAGGGTGGTGAAGGCTGCGTTGAGAGCGAACGTGGCCATTGTCTTGGTGGTGAACAAGGTGGATCGACTGATTATTGAGCTCAAGCTGCCCCCCGCCGACGCGTACTTTAAGCTGCTGCACACGATCGAGGAGGTTAATTCCATCATTCACGCCAACACGCCCGCGGACCGGGAGAAGCAGCGACTGTCGCCGGAGCTAGGCAACGTGTGCTTTGCGTCGGGACAGCATGGATGGAGCTTTACGCTCGAGTCGTTCGCGCAAATTTACGCCGAGACGTACCCTGGTGTTCCTCCGTCCGCACTAGCGGCGAGGTTTTGGGGTGACAAGTATTTCAACCCTCAGACGCGGACGTTCACAAAGAAATCGGTAAGTCTGAGCTAACTGGCGTGTCTTGCGTTGCAACTCTCTGACGTGCTTGATGCTCGTGATCTTGTGTTTATAGCCGTACCCTGGTGCGCTGCGGTCATTCATCCAGTTTGTCCTGGAGCCGCTGTATAAGATGTACTCCAAGGTGCTGAATGGTGACCCGAAGGAGCTGTCATCGTCGCTGCGTGCTATGGGTCTTCGGTTGAGGAAGGAGGAATTGAACCTGAACCCGCGCCCGCTGCTGAAACTTGTGCTGGGCAAATTCTTCGGCAACGTTACGACCGGGTTTATGGATATGGTCGTGAACCATGTTCCGTCTCCGCTGGAGACGGCAAAGACAAAGCTTGAGAGCATTTACTCTGGCAACCAATCCTTCGAGATGAGCATCGTGCGGGGTATCCAGTCATGCGACCCCAAGGCGCCATTGATGGTCAACATTGTGAAACTGTACTCGTCGCCCGATGGAACCACGTTCAGTGCGTTTGGTCGTGTGTATTCCGGTGAAGTTCGGAAAAACAAGGATGTGAAGGTGCTCGGAGAAGCCTATAGTGCTGAAGACGACGAAGACATGTGCACGCGGACAATTGAGAGCGTTTGTATCGCACAGGGCCGCTACAAGATCCAAGTAAACCGCATTCCAGCAGGTAACTGGGTCTTGCTTGAGGGCGTGGACTCTTCAATCACGAAGAGTGCCACAATCACAGACGCTGATGAAGACCTGCTGCAAGACGAGGAGGTCGGCATTTTCAGACCCATTCACATTGCTTTCGGCACGACGGCCGTGGTGAAGCTGGCTGTCGAGCCGTTGAATCCGGCTGAGCTACCAAAAATGCTCGAGGGACTGCGGAAGATCAGTAAAAGTTACCCGCTTGTTCGCACAAAGGTGGAGGAGAGTGGTGAGCACGTGATCCTTTGCACTGGAGAACTGGCGGCAGACTGCATCCTCCACGACCTGCGACGGATGTATTCGGAGATTGAAATCAAGGTTGCCGACCCCGTCGTCGCTTTCTGCGAGACTGTGGCCGAGACGTCCTCTGTGCAGTAAGTGCTTCCTGGATTTTGCTCTGACTGGTGTCGGTATGGATTAGCTGATTGGTGTATATGTTCGACTCTCCAGGTGCTTTGCCGAGACTCCCAACCAGAAAAACAAGATCACCATGATCTCCGAGCCGCTGGATGCGGGTCTGGCACAAGATATCGAGTCCGGCGTTATCAACCTCGATGTGCGTATAACAGTACAGGTTACGTTGCTGCTTGCAGATGACTTATTATTTGTTGTGCAATGAAATAAACAGATGAGCAAGAAGGACGTGACCAGCTTCTTCCAGACCAATTACAAGTGGGATGCCCTTGCTGCTCGCTCCGTGTGGGCTTTTGGACCGGAAAGCAACGGACCCAACGCTTTGCTGGACGACACACTGGCCACTGAGGTGAACAAGTCCTCCCTCGGCATGATTAAGGACAGCATCGTGCAGGGATTCCAGTGGAGTTGTCGGGAAGGTCCGTTGTGTGACGAGCCGATCCGCAACACCAAGTTCAAAATCCTGGACGCAACCGTTGCATCGGAGCCGATCCACCGTGGTGGCGGCCAGGTTATCCCCACGTCGCGTCGCGTAGCCTATTCGGCCTTCCTCACCGCCACACCGCGCATGTTGGAACCGATGTACGCGCTCGAGATTCAGTGCCCTGCCGACACGGTGTCCTCGTTGTACCAGGTCCTGAGTCGTCGACGTGGCCATATCACACACGACGCCCCCAAGGCTGGCTCTCCGCTGTACACGGTGCGCGGTTTCGTGCCGGTGATCGAGTCGTTCGGATTGGAGACGGACCTGCGCGTGTTTACACAGGGCCAAGCCTTCGTCACACAAGTGTTCGACCACTGGGCGGTGGTCCCGGGCGACCCGCTGGACACGAACGTCGTCCTTCGTCCTCTGGAGCCTGCTCCGGTGAACGACCTCGCTCGCGAGTTCATGGTCAAGACTCGCCGTCGCAAGGGACTGAGCGAAGACGTGAACGCGAGCAAGTACTTTGACGAGCCCATGCTGCACGAGCTCGCGCGACACGAGATCGAGCTGCAGAACCTCATCTAGACGTGAGTCGGAATCCGAGCTAGTTAAACTCAAGTACAAGTCTACTGTCCTATGTGGACATTTCCTCCATTTGTCCACATTTGTCCACCACGTCAGTCTTCCGAAACACTGACGTAAAAGTCATTCACTAAACGATGCAGTACGTGCTCGCTGCTGGTCTTAGTCCAAGTGATCCCTTCTACTGACTGTTCGCCATGATGCTAGACTGAACAGCTCGGCTAGAGAAGTTTTCGTGGTTTCTGGGGCCTCAACAAACCGCTTTCCGTCTCTTCTCAACCTGTTAGCTCCTTCCTGCAGCACTAAACGTGGTCGCCAATGCCTTAAACAGGTAAATCTCTTTTTGTTTTTACTTTTTAGTGCAAATTTCTTCCGCACACGGATGACTAAACGATGCAATGTTTGATTTTCATTTTTCCAGTGGCTGGAGTGTCCTTGTATCGACTCGGACGTGTTAAATGAGCGACTTGGTACGGTGGAAGCAGTCATCTCCGCAGTGTCTGGTGACCACCAAGTGTTGTGGAAGCTTTCGAGTATTTTTCAGCACGTCCAATGTTATGAACGTGAATTGTCGCTCTTCACTTCTTCAAGAGCTGGGAAAGCGGATAATTGTGTGGACGAGAAGCTGTCCTTGTCGGTATGATCGGTCATTTTGAGTTTGCACGCGATGGTTTTCAACTTTAATTCTCACGAGATCTTCATGGTATTTGTTGCAGGATTTTATCGGCCTTGAAGTGTGGATTACCGAACTTTTAGTTCTAGTGGAGAACTCCTTGGTCGACGAAGAGCTTGAGACTGAGCTCGGGAACTTGTTCTCCACACGCCTGCGTCCAATCCACCAGCTTTCTTCCGAAACTTTGCAGCCATTTTGCGACTTGGTTCAAGAAATGATCGGTAGTGTAGAACGCGGAGAAGACTTTTGTCCAGATGCAATGGAGATAGACGGAGAGGGGGGCATAAAGTCATCGACTTCGCAACTGCAAGAGCTACGTACTCAAATTCGAGAGTGTGAGATGGAAGTTGCAGTAGCGGCGAAGCAGGTTCGTGCCGTCCGTTTGAGATATCTGGATCACTTCCTACGTGTACTGTAGCTCTTTTGCTGACTTCACCCTACAAATATCCAGGTCGCAGCATCGCTCTGCATTGCGGAGGATCGAGTCAAAGTTGTATATGCTGACGACGAACAGAGGAGCATCTCAAGCATGGGAATCGTTCTGCGTGTTTCTCGTCAAGATAGTCACCGGATTCAACAACAGAGCGGGAAGGGTCTGAGTGTAATCCGTGCATCAAGAGCGTCTGGTATATGGTTTTCGACACCTGCGATCGATCCACTAGGGGCCAAGTGGAAGTCGCTGCGGCAAAGTTACGAAGATGCTGAGGCAAATTTGGTCCGCTTCCTGACCGTGACATTCCAAGCACAGTTTCAAGGATATTTGAACGAGCTGGCACTTCGCGTTGCTGAGCTGGATGTTTTAGTGAGCTTTGCGCTAGTCTCACACAAGCACAAGTTTGTTCGCGCTACGATGTCAGACGTCGACAGTTCTTCCCTCCGTCTAAGTGGCATTTTCGATCCATTCATGCAGAAAACAACCAGCAGTGCCCATGTTCCAGACGAATACGACGACGAAGTAGCTATCGAGCTCTCAAATCACGACGGAAAATCATTTTTGCTTCTCGGTGGACATCAGGAGTTCACCCAGACGAGTCTTTTGCAGCTACTGGGTATTGTGGTTATGCTAAATCAGCTCGGATGCTTCGTACCTTGCAAAGAAGCTGAGCTGCCGGTGTTTGATGCGATTTACTTGCGCACTGGAGCGTACGACCAGCAGCTGTATGGGTACTCGACCTTCATGACCGAGATGCGAGAGATGAGTCATATTTTCTCGGCGATGACACAAACGTCGCTAGTCTTGATCGAAGATCTGTGTCGAGGAACCGCAACCTGTACGACGCTTAGAGACTTTCCATTGCTATACCTACTAACGTCGTTTTCACTGTAATTAATGCAGCTGAAGGTCTCGCGCTCGCTTTATCCATGTGCCTTCATCTCATGGAAACCAAGACGATGACCTGTTTTTCGTCTCAATGGCGTGATCTTACCGACAAGTTAACGAAACAACCCAGCACGACTACACCGACGCAAGGACACAACCACAGCAGCAAAAACTCAAGGACCAATCGAGATTATTACAATCCATCGCGAAATGATGCCGAGTTTGAGAAACAAATGAGGGTCTGCGATCTGCCTCCAGACCTCATTGCTCTCGTCAGCGAGGAGATCGATGGCTGAGTGCAAGGGATTGAACCTTTGGCGGATTAATCCAAACTACATGTCGAGTATTAATAGTACCGTATTAATATCACTGCTGTCGCTAAAAGATTGTCCAAATCCAGAGACGTTCATAGACACTAGTTTCGTATTTGTTGCGCTTTGTTGAAATACGAACAAATCGTAAAACAATTATCATAATTCAAATTGTTCCATCAAATCATTTTCGCGCGTTTTTCGTCTATGCAGGCACCGCCGCCCGACGACGAGCTGCAGCTTGTCGTGAGCCACGTGAACGCCGGCGTGGAGTTCATCGACGATCTCGTGCGCGATGACGATCGTGATGCGGCCGTGGAGCAGCTGAATCTGCACGGGAACTCGCTCCAGTCCATGGACGGACTCGAAGCCTTCACGGGGCTCGTGGAGCTCTGTCTCTCGAGTAATTGCATGGACGAGGTCGCGTTCCACGCGCTGCAGCCGCTTGTTCAGCTGCGGGTACTGGACCTGTCGGCCAATAGGTAGATGAAAACCTGCAGAATTGATACAGGTTCTGTCAAATCGCTGACTGGAATGGTGTCCCATGGACAGCATCTCATCAACGTTGGGGTTCCCTCAATTGCCACGTCTTGAGGAACTTTCGATGGCACACAATTGGTGTTTTATTTTAATTACAATGATGCATGTATTTTATTTTTACTGACGAGTTCTTGTTTGCAGTTTGAGAAACTTGGAAGGATTGACACGGCCCATCAAGTTCCCAAAGTTGCGGTATATGGACCTTCGTGGGAATGAAATCGCAGAGTTTAACGATCTGCTGGTTTTGCAGCGTCTGAAGGTGAATTTGTTGTTAGTGTTGAAGATTGCGGTGTGTTGACGGGGATTTGTGGCCTTTGATAGCGCCTTTCTCACATCCGCCTTCAAGCGGCAAACGGTGACCAAGCAAACCCAATCTGCGATCTTGACGACTATCATCACGCTATGATCAAGGTACCGAGGGTGGCTATTGTGTTGTGAGACGTTTTCGAAGTGATTTTATTTTCCTTTGCAAATGATAGATGCTGCCCAAGTTGGAATTGCTGGACGAAGAAGAAGTGGAGTTCCTGAAAGAAATGGGCAGTCTGCACATGCCAAAGTATCGCTCGCTTATGCGACGAATTGTCGAATCTAAGCGCCACCCTAGCAAGAGTCCACGTGACATTAAACGAGAGCCGGCAACGCCTGAGCAACACGAAGGAAATCGACCACAACGACCAAGCAATCACCCCAACTCTGGTCGATTCCGAGAATCTCCTCTCAAAATTCAAACAGGCGTAAGCTTACAAGAGCACACGGGTCATGAGCACGATCAAGGAACTCGTACCGAATTGAACAAGACGCCTTCGCCTCAGCAAAAGCCCCAGTGTGAAAAACCTGAGCAGAAACCGCACCAGCGGCTTGTTGTGAAGGACAGCAGCACAAACACAGAGATTGATTTGGAGAAACACATTTTAAAGCGTGAGCAGCTCATCGGGCAGAGAGAGACTGAGTTTCTTGAAAAGGAAAAGAGCTTCCTCACTAAGGAGAACGAGTTCTTCCTCAAGGAGAAGGATATGAAGTCGCAGATTGCAGATCTCGAGCAAAATCTGGCTACTGCACAGGCCCGAGCAACTAAAGCGGAAACCACTGTGCTAGAAATGTCAAGTCACTTACTGCAAAAAGAAAAGGGTCAAGCTACTGCAACTGCTGCGTCGGACGAATCGACCTGTGCAGCTCAACGGTCTCAAAGTGATCAGCAAAAGGAATGGGATGTTACTCTTGTTCAATTGAAGGCGTCACATCAACAGGAGATGGATCAGCTCAGTTATGAAAAGACCGAGCTAGAGAAAAGAGTCGCCGCTCTGGAAACAGACTTCGCCGTCTCCACCAAAAGACTTCGTGAGGCTGAAGATCGTTTCGAGCAAGAATCTGCCACCCTGAAGAAAAGTGGGAGTAAGGTCGTTGAAATAGCAGGGGAACTGGACCTTGCTCGCAAGACGCACGAAGCCGTTGTTACTCAGCTTTTTGATGAAGTCAAATACCACAAGGACCGCACGGAGCAAGCTGAGAACCGCAATGGCCAGCTTGAAAAACAAGTTGTTGAGCTAAAGGCAAACGTAGAGGCTGTCTACAACAAATGCATCGAAAAGGATGATGCGGTCCAGCAGTTGAAGAAGAGCTTGGCCACACGACGGGATGAGATGGAAACACTGAGGTTGCAATATGCAAAAGACAGTGAGCGCCAGGACAAGCTGCAGCAGCAACAAGAAGATTTGTATGAAAGGCAGCTCCAAGCGTCTATTGTCCAAGTGGAAATTGAGTTTCGCAAAGAGCATCAGCAGTCTACACAGAAATTTCAGTTGTTGCAGCGCAAGAACCAGGAGCGTTTGAAAGAGATGAAGCGAGTTCGAGAAGCATACCATGTCAGCCTTCAGCGCGAAGCTGCTGCCAAAGCAGAGGCTGAAAAGCTCCAGGCCATTCTCGCTGACGACAAGAAAAAATTGTTCGTGGAAGATGCAAAGCGCTCAGATGCCTGTAAAGCAGAAATTCGTGAGGAGAGACAAAAACGCAAGGCGTTGGAGCAGCGATTGCTAGAAGAGCAAAAGAAGAATGCACAAATGGCCTTGTTTGATGCAGAGCTGGATGAACGGAGAGCTGAAAGCGAGGGTCTGCATGAGGAAATCAGACTGCTCGAAGAGCAGCGTGAAGCCTGGAAGAAACTGGAGGACGATCTCCGTGCTGCCTTAAAAGTTAAAGACGTCATGCTCGCGGACCACGTACGCCAGATCCAGGAACTGACCAGCGATCGTCAGCAAGTTGAAATGCAGTTCAATGATGAAATGGCAGACTTCCAGGCGCAAATTGAAGATTTGGAAGCCGCTTTGGATGAAAGTCTCCAGAAGGCAACTGAAGAGGAGGTTAAGAGCGAAACCCTCAGTGCGAAGCTTTCAGCGTTGGAGAAAGATGCACCCGAGAAGGAAATTCAGCTGAAATCGCTTCGTTCTGAGCTGGGGCAGAAAGTATCGGCGTTGGAGTTTCTCGATCAGGAAATGCAGCGGGTGCGAACTGTTCTTGAGAACCAGGACGAGCTATTCCAGAAGCGCATGCAAAAGCATCTTGAACAACAGCGCGAAGAGATGGAACGTGTACGAATAGGGGCTGAAGAAGAGCGTGAACATCAGCTGCATGGGTGGGAGACCGAGCGTGGTGAAATGATGCACAAATACGAGGTGCTGGCGACTGAAATGGAGAATATTGCAGCTCAAAACGCAAAGCTGCGGGTGGCGCTGGACCAGGAACGCCGTAAGACTGCCCAAAACGATCGCGATCTACGAATTTTGCTCGCACAGGTAAGACTGCAGTTGTGATGGATTTGTTTGGCTGTTATTCACTCTGGCGTGAACTGTGTTTCCTGTATAACTCAGATTGATCGTGAGCGTCAATCCAAGAAAGAGAACCTGCGGCAAATCAAGTCTCTGTTCGAACAACTGCAACGAGAATCATCATAGTCTTCGCTGTGAAACTAGTGTATCTTTTAAAACGAATCCTCGTCACTTCCATCCTCTGAAAAGTACTCTAGCTCCTCAGACTGAATGTCCTCCTCGCTCACATCCGACTCGCTTCGCAAAGCTCTTGCTTTCTTTGCATCTTCTTCTGCTTCGCTCTCTTTATCCTTCTCAGCTGTTGTTGCAGGAGCACCTTCATCTTGAGACTCCTCACGACTCTCCTGCTCATTCGCGGTAACTCCTGTGTCTGCCCTTACTTCATCTTCACTGCCGTCGCTCTCTACTTCGTGAGTCACGAATGCTCCTCGATTGGGATTCACTTCTATAGTCGTAGCCACTTGCCGTGTTTCGTGCTCGTCCGACCGCGAAGCTTCAGCCACAGACTTTTCCATAGCAGATCCCTCCAGCAAACTCTCCTCCAACTCACTCTCAGACGCGTCCTCCTGGTTCTGCGCACTCACAACCTCCCGTGCTTCAGTCAACGAAGGCGCTCGCTGCTTGGTCTCTGGTAAATTCTCCACCAGTCGATCCAAAAGCCGCTTCAATTGCGCTTCATTCACAACCCCCGGGGCCAAGAAGGGTTCATTGTCCTGCTGCAGTTGACGCGTGATCTGCTGCGTCTCCGAGCTCCGTGTAAGCATCGGGAGCTCTACAACGTGCAGCTTCCTGGCAGGCGTGAAAGTGTCTCCATCTCGATACACATACAACGAAGTGGCACGGTCCCCCGTTGTATCCACGGAATCTTTCGGATCATCCTCATACTCGAGCGCCAGCGTCGGGATCGGCGCAAACTTGAGCCCGAAGCGCGTGGGCACAATCATCTCGGGATGCTCGACTTCGCGTCGTTTCGCGACATAGCTACATTATGGTGGATACACAAGTGGTAACTAGTGTAACCACTTCAAGTCGCTTCCTGGTCCAGCACCTGGCAGTGCCATCAGCTCGGCAAACTATTTCTGGTCTTCCTGCATGTTCAACAGCTTCTCGTGGCGACGTCATAGTGGTAGGTAGTGCTCAACGCTCGGCATTTACCAGAGTTCTTACGTCAAAACTTGAAAGTGTAGCCATTCATGGCGGCTGTGCAGCCCGTCTCCTTCGGAGAGCGTAACCAGGGGTACACCGTCGAGCAGCTCTTGACGTGGCACAGCAAGGACTTGGACTTGGACTCGGACCTGGACGATTCGAGCGACTCCGAGTCGGATTCGGAAGCGTCCTCCTCTCCAGTCAGCTCTTCTGACGTGTCCTTCGAAGCGTCCTCCTCTTCGGCGTCATCCAGCGACTCGAGTGACCAGGAGGACGACTCGGACGCCGATTCCGTCTCGGATTCCGATTCCTCATCTTCCTACCTCGACCAAGAGGACACTAGTGGACAATACTCATCCGACGACGGTGGACGTCCAGCTGAGACACTCGTATTCCGTCGTCCACGTAGCCTGGACACTCCTAAAACTCTGACAAGAGACGTGTTGGACACTCTGGGGAACATGGCGCGGACCGACAACGTGGGCTTCATCGCGTGGCTCGTGCCCAGCACCGGCATCTGCACCATGCTCGGCACGGAGCTGCTGGCCTGCAGGACCCACTTCAGCTGCTCCGAGCACTTCCCGACGCTGTCTTACGCCGCCACGTTCAGGCCCGAAGGTTACGTCTTCACGGGGGGCATGTGCCTCACCGCGCTCTTCATCTTGACGTCAGTCGTGCTCTTCTTCTGGTACTTGCAGCTGCGCGTGAAGCCGCACAAGCAGCAGGTGGACAAAGGTGGACGCACCACGACAGTGGCGGGTTACGTGTGTCTGATAGGGGGTGCCATATCGGCAATCTCGCTCTTCGGACTCGCAGTCATGGACATGCGCACGCACCATGACGCGCACGTCAACTTCACCATCGTCTTCTTCATTTCTGCGTGGGCCATGATGATCGCGGTGCACAGTGCCAGGGGGACCATTCTGCTCGAAGACGACAGTGGTGAAGCCAAGCCGAGTCTCTTGACGGTGCTGCGTCGACGCGCCTTCTGGAGGTCGCTGCATCGGTGGAGACGACCGGACGTCTTCACGTCGTACACGCTCGGCCGCCTGCTGCTCAACACCGGCCTTGCATCCACGTTCTTGTGTACGTTTGTGTACGTTTGTCTCCTCTCGTGACTTAACTGATTTTGTTTGTGTTTCGCAGTTGGACTCTTTTTCCTGTGTGCCAACGGCGTGTGGCCTAATCCACTGGGCTTTACTGCTGGCCAGGAAGCCTTCTTCGAGGCATTTGCTATCGTGTGCCAATTGCTCTTCATGGGGACATTCTCATGTGAATTGGCGAGACTCGCACGGCTTGTCGAGCACCGCGACTACTTGGAATTAGAGAGGAGTGAATAACGCTACCTACGTACAAGACTAAACCCGTCAGTAGACTACACTTGCTGCTTGCTGTCTTGAGAGGACGCACTCCACAGTTATGCCTGCTGGTTAAGGTATTCGACAAAGAGATCTCCAACGACTGCAACAGCGCACGGTCTCAAACGAGTGATCTTGATGTACTGCCGACGGTGGCGGCGCACCTCAGCCGTCGACAACGGACGAGTAAGTCTGAGTTCGCTGCTAACAGTGTGCGGTGGCACACGCAAGCCATCCGCCACCCCAGCATCGCGTTGGTGAGCCAATAACGCCTCCACAATAGCACTCGTGGCCTCATCCAACGCCTGAAGGAAGCTCGTCTCCGCAGCAGGAGCCGCCTTCGTTGCAAGACCAGCCTTCACGGCCTTTCCAAAGCGAATAGTCTCGGTGATAGCATCCAGCGGCACTCCAGCTCCATCCGACGTGAAATCCCCCGGCGTCAAGCGGAAGAGCGGACTGTCCCATCGATTCTTCTCTATAGGCACCTCAAATCTGGCTGCCAGTTCCTCAAGCAGCTTGGGATCAAAGCGTTCTGCTCTCGCTGCATTCCTCTGCAGTGCCACCTCCATTGGCGTATCCACGTACACCTACCAAAGCACAATAACCCATCAACAAAGCCTCCTTCTCTCAATGGAGAGATCTTGCTTACCACACAGTACGTGGTGCTCTCCGCCTTGGCTTTGCAGAAGAGTTCGTACCTCTCGCCTTTTGTGTAGTTGAGAGCATCCAGGACCACGATCGTCTTGGCATTCACCACCTTCTCCACGGCCGCTTTCAATGCACTACGCGTGTTCTTCTCCGCTTTACTATCTGCAACCAATATATACAACAAATAACCAAGTCACAATTGAAGTCTCAAACTCCCAGCCACCCATTCCAACGGTACCAGCATACCCCTGCGTCTTGTCAACATTGACAGTAGCAGGCGAGATACACACGACTTTCTCCTCGGTCAATTGGCGCTGTAGATGGTCCGTCAATGCAGTGGCCACCGTCGTCTTCCCAGCTGCAGGGATCCCACACACGACCACGAGAGGCATGTTGGTCAAAAAGAGATTTTGCCTAGTGTAGCCATGTGTCACAACCGAGTGTAGCCATGTGTCAATGCACGATGGCGTTTCGAGGGCTTAAAGCGGCGCCCGTAAAATTAGCTACGTCCGGGTCACTCGGACAGCTTTGTTATCCCGCAAGGAGGCATGCCCAACTCGTCCGGCAGCGAGCTTAATGTGCTGCTGCGTCATGTGCCCAAGATCGTCGTGTCTCGCTTCCTGAACAAACCGGAGCGGCCGCGAGGGCCCGAGAGCTGCTCGTTTGTAGCTGCGGTGGCGCTCTTCGACATCTCCGGCTTCTCGTCGCTCGGTAGCCGCCTCAGCGAGGACGAGCGGAGGCAGAGCAGGGAGACCAACAGCAATGGCAATAGCACTGCGTTAGCTGGATCAGTATCGACCCCTTCGTCGCCATCAGCAACAAGTCCAGCCAACAGCAGCAGGCCCGCTCTGTCAGTCCGCAGCAGCAGTGGCACGATGCTGCACAGCGAGCCAAAGCCGTCAAAGTCTCGGATATCGCAGCCTATCGTGCCGTCACTACCGAGTTTTAGCAGCCCCACCGCTGGGAACCTCTTCAGTACTCGCTCATCAGGACGGAGAGAGTCGTCTGCCAAGTGCGACGACGATTCTAGTTTGGCAGAGGACGAAGAAGCGCTCAGTCCGAGCGACAAGATGCGGCAACGACGGATGACCAGCTCGTCTTCTACGAGCATGAGCTTTCGGCATGGGCCCAAGAATTCGGTCGCGACGCAAGGAATTGCGGTGGAGACGTTGACTACGACGCTGAACAAAAGCCTCGAGCCTGTCATTGACGTGATTCTGAAACATGGCGGCGACATCATCAAGTTCGCGGGCGACGCACTCATTGTCATGTGGGAGACGGAAGTTTCAAGAGGAAAAGCTACTTCAGGAGGAGAGCTGGTTTATCGCGCGGTCTGCTGTGCCCTTGAAGCCTTGCAAGCACTGGGAGCAGCGATAACAAACGACGGGAACGAGAGCGATCAATCACATTTGCAGTTGCTTGGCATGCATGTGGGTATTGGCGTGAGCGACATGACAGGAAACCACGTTGGCGGAGTGCTGAACCGTTGGGAGTTCTACTTGAGTGGTGACGCTAATCGGCAGATGAGCTTTGCGGAGGAGAACGCGCAAAAAGGTCAGCTAGCTCTTTCTCCTGAAGCTTTTGACGCTCTAGACGCACGATTCGGTACACTACCAGAGCTGGATATCGTCTGTCATAGGAGTGGAAACTATCTTGTACAGGAAGTACCGAGGGATCCCATTGCAGTTAGCCCGCATCGACAAAGTGTTGTATCCCCACCACTTGACCCCAGTGCAGATTTGATTGGGTTCTTGCGGTGTTACGTGCCTGGAGCGATCGTATCGCACTTGCAGAAAGGTCTATCGCTCACTCCATGTCGCCTGAACGTCACCGTCGCGTTTGTCAAGTTAGCTGGTGTGGTTGAGATCGCAGACAAACAGACGCAGTTGCAGACTATTCATCAAAACCTGTGCACCGTCCAAGAATGCGCCTACAAGGCACAAGGCATGCTACGTCAGTTTGTCATCGACGACAAAGGAGCGGTCGCAATTGTTGCTATCGGTCTGCCTCCGTTTTTCCACGAGAACAATGGTAAGTGCCTCGTGTTCAGACAACTGCAACTATGATTGATTTCTTACCGGGCTTAATGGATATGCGTGTTGGTAGCTTTTCGTGGGGTCAAGTTCGCTTCTTACGTCTTAGAAAGCGGCGTAAAAGCTTCAATAGGGTACGCGCTGTCTGGGTTATAATCTTCCGTTGATCCTGCTCACTGCGTTCTCACAAATTCTGTGCTTGCAGAGTAACAACTGGAGCTGTATTTTGTGGCTCTGTTGGTAGCAGTGCTCGTGCAGAGTATGCCGTCGTAGGCGACTCAATCAATCTGTCCGCCCGGTTGATGTCAGCTGCACCAGTAGGTGAAATCTACTGCGACGATCGGACGCACAAGGAGACAAAGGACTCGATTCCTTTTCGAGAAATGCTCGAGATGACCGTGAAAGGGAAGACGGAGCCGATCCAAGTGTTCCCCGTACAAACATTCACGCAAGCGTCGGAAGCCTTTGCTTCATCTCTATCCGAGGCAACCTGTCCAGTACCTTACGGCTGCAGCGATATCCTGGATGCAGTGCCGCTTTTTGGCTCAGCATCCAAACCCACCAGTAGCAGCGAAGCTGTTGGCCACCGAGCGTTGATCATTTGCGGCGACAGCGGCACAGGCAAGACCATGCTGCTGAACCACGTAATGCAACGCCACTCGTTGAGGTGCTTCAAGGGAAATGGCGACAGTATGGACACTGCCGTGGATTTCCACGCGTGGAGAGGCATTGCCAAAGCTATGGCCACAGTCACGGTCAAAGTCTCCCAAAACAAAGGGTCAGTACCGAGCATTGATGTCGCGGGGCTGAGTCGCACCAGCTCGATGGATCTAGGAACCGCAGGACTTGATTTTAGCAAAAGCAGCAGCTTGACAGTACATCGGCCGAGCCAACACGGCCGACCCTCACGTACTAGCACGCTGACTACACATACTGAAGTCCGAGATGACCATGATAGCGATGCTGAAACCAGCGCTGCTGAGCGTGTCACGGACAGTGGCAGACTGAGTCTGGTAGATACTTCCACATCACACTCTCAGCGAGTTCCAGTGCTTGACTACTTGGTGATACAGCAACAAGTCACGAGAGAAACACTGAAGATGCTGTCCAACTGGCTTCCGTACGATGATTTAGGCACGGCTCCTGTTGAACCATCGACGGAAAGAAGTGAGGGAACCTTGAAGTCTTTTCGACAAGTGCTGTTCGCCATGATTTCCGCGGTAAGTGCAGCCAAACCTATTGTGTTGGTTTTTGACGATGCCCAATGGATGGACAACCGAAGCTTGAGTCTTGTGCTCAAGGTGCTTGAGGAACTGCCGAACGTTTACTTTCTGATAACTGTGCGAGGGATATCGAAGCACACTGCGAGTGCCAGATCGATGCTTCTTGCTCTTGTCATGAGTCTTCCGAGCGTCGACACTCGCCAGATGAATTGCTTCACTTACCAGGAAACGAGCCTCTTTTTGTGTCAGCAGTACCATATCACGATTATGGATACGCAAGTGCTGGCGTTCGTGTTTGAGCGCACAGAAGGGAATCCTGGCTCGCTTATCAAGCTGCTAAACTTCATGTTGGACGCCAAGTACATCGCTATCGAACCAGAGTGCAACAACATCGTGATCTTGAAAGACCTGGACGAAATGGACACATTGGTGCCGCAGCACATCCGAGCCCGCGTCATGTCCATCGTGGATTCTCTTGACGCCCTTGCACAAGCAGCTTTGATGTTACTGAGCATCAACCCGCAACCGAGCGAAGAGAAAATGGTCAACGGTGTGCTCACCCTTTTATCAACCTCTCATCAAGAGGGAAGTATGAGCGGCGACGTGAGCGGCATTCGCCTCAAGGTTCCCCGGCCAACATGGGAAGTGCCACTTCTACGCCAGGTTCGTGACAGCTTGGTGCCTTGTGAGAAAGCATTGCTGACGATCGACACGCACAACAAAGTCTTCTTCTTCAACACGGAAGAGATGCGGCTTGTTGTGTACGACACGATGCTGCCATCCCAGCGGAAAATACTCCACGCCTTATACGCCGAGTGGCTCCAGTACGCAGCCTCCAAGTCAGGTCGGGACTCCCTTACTCCGCCATTCCTCGCTACAATCAGCTCGATGTCTTCGGCTACAAACTTGACGGCTGTACCAGAACAAACAAAAGGAGCGCCCGCCATCCGTCCGATGCCTTATCAGCAGTACGCTCTGCTCGGGTATCACCTCTCCCAATCTGACAACCCGAAAGACGCCCTAGGGGCCTATTATCTTGCCGCAGAAGGTGCCATGGAGGCGAAGGAGCTGGGTTTTGCTGAAGACTGCATGCACACTTCAAGCAAGATCCTGAACACGCACCCTCGCGTCAACGACCTGAACGAGCTCGAGACCATTTTACTGAGAAGCCGCATCGAGTTCATTCGAGGTACGATCGCAGTCGAGAACGACGACTTGAGCTTGGCGATCACCCACATGTCGTACATTACCCGTCTATTTAACCGCAAGGGCAGTGTCCTTCGTCATTACTCGACCACTATCCAACGCGAAGGTCTACCCGTTCGTTCCGCTGCTAGTTTTACTGCCAGTCGTCGTACAAGTCTTCCGATGTCCACAGTTGAGCCTGTACCTGCAGCGCCAGGTTGCTTCAGCCTGCTACCCGAGGGACCGAGCCTAGAAAGCATTCAAGCTCGCTGTATGCCTCGCCTGTTTTCTTTCAACAACATTTGTCCGTCCACTTCGCGCGTATCAGGCCCACTGGGACGGCGCCAACTCACAGCCAAGAGCAAAATGTCCCTTCGTTCCAGGTCGAATCGTATTCAGGCTGAGCAAACGCTGGACGCTCTGGACCAGATCAAATTCTACCGGCGAAAAGCCTCAGCGCTTATCAAGCAAATCAACTACGCCAAGAAGAAGCAAAATGAAATGCATCGCCACATCCAGAAATTTGCCCAGAGAAGTCTACAGACGAAGGAGAAGAGGTAGCAGCTTCTTGGCTGTTGAGGACAGAAAAGAAAACACCGCTATCGTAGTGTATCGATGTAAATATGACGTGCAGCGGATCCATCAAGTCACCTCGTTGAACTTACACTGTTGATTGTTGGGCATAACGCTTGCCGCTTGGTATCGCTAAATCGAACGGCGTTAGCCCTCTAGCTGCAGCAGATCCATGGTAGCCCCAATCTTGCTTTTGTACTCGAGATGTCCGCCGATGATTTCCGACAGATCCACATTTTCAACACCATCAATATCAATAGGCGCGATGCCAGCGGAGTTTAGTGACCAACCTTGGTAACGGTACATGACACCCAACATCCAATCCTTATCGGAGTATCCGTTAATGAGTCTTCCAGAGACTACGCGCCGGGCGTTAGCCCAATCGTCACGCGCCAAAGGGACGGGGGATCCAAGCAGCACCGCGTTCTCCACAATTCCGCAAGACTCGTCCAACGATTCACTTTTAGCCAGTTCTTTTAGGCAGGAAAAGATCAGTCTGGCACCCATACCATACCCAACCAGAGTAACAGGTCGCAGGCCTTGCTCACGCTGGCGCAGCGCATTCGCCAGTAGCTTGCCAGACGTATCCGCAGCGTTCATCGTTACAGTCCAGGCGTTATCAATGATATCAGCGAGTCGAAGAATCACTCGCGGGATTGCAACCGCAGCGAACAACGCCGCTAGTGCAGTGTACTTGACGATCTCCGTCGTCGCGTAATTCGAAACTTGCTCGGCCGCAAACGTACGCATGGATTTACCAAAGCGTCGCAACCCCGCTTCCTCCCACACAAGGCAGTACTGATCGCCCTGTGGAAAGCGGTCCTTCCAACGCCACGCACGCAGTGGCTCGTGCTTGGTACCCAACTCCCACACTGAGCTACCGGTGCTGGTGGTCGACGTGCTACTGGAAATGGCGTTCGAGTCACTGTTCAAACTCGTCAGGTCGCTGTAGCGCGTATCTTGGTCTGCCACCGCCATCCGGGACAGATCCGCGATACCCAGCGGGTCGTTCTCTGCGTCGCCTGCTTCAATGCTGTACGTGCGCCGCAAAATGGCGAAGAACTCGTCCTCACGTCCTTTATAGCGGTCCATGACCTGGTCCACTTGCTCCACCTTGTCTGGGTTTCTCTGTCTGTAAAAGGCTCTCAAGTACTCTCGACTGTCCCCCCACGCTCTTCGGAAGCCTCTTCCGGGCGGGTCGTCATCATCCAGCCACCCTGACACACAAATGTACACATTCATGCCGTCCCCAGCAGACACCAAGTCAAAGCTAAAGTCGTGCACCCCTCGGGTCCGCGTGTCGGCCTTCAAGCCCATCACCCCAGCCCCCGCCGTGCCAAACAACACCGTCGTAGCTGTAACTCCAGCTGCAGAGCCCACTGCCGCTCCAATTGTCACTCCTGCGCCTCCTAGGGCCGTCAAACTGGCCGCAATGGCCGGTGCAGCGAGACCACCCGTCACCGCCAGCAACGCGCCGCCCGTCACGGCCGCTGCGCCAATGGCAGCGTTGCGTTTCCAGTCCCAGAGCTTGGGTTTGGCCGCCACTTTATCCAGCGGCATAGCTGTGGCCTCTGCGAACAGCGTCTGGCCAATAGCCACCTCCTCCTGCGTCAGGTCGGTCCATTGCAGCTGCAGAGCCACCGCCAGTCGTCGTAGCAGCGTGCGGGCGCGGGCATCGTAGCCTACGCTCTTGACGGTGAACCACAGCAGCCGCTTGAGGACCTCGAGCCTGAAACCTGCGGTGGACAGCAGCTCCGAGCCGTCAAATGGGTCGTTTTCACGTTTTTTGGGCTTGAGTTTGCGAGTCCAGCGCTTGAATCCGCCGGTGTTGGTATCGGGCACTACAAGAGCGACAAATGGGGCGGGGTCGTGACCTTTTTGAGTCAAAATGGGGACGTACGCCTCGGTTTGGGTGCTGCTGAGCCCCACGAAGTGCTCGACGACCAATTTTAGGTAGCTCTTGGACCAATTGAGACCATTTGAGCCGTCTGTGACGGCCGGCAGGAGACACGCGCAGAGCCCCGCGACGCCGCGTTTCTGAGGCTCCGAGAGGAAATCCATGGCGTATTCGGAGGAGACGGAGATGGGAGACGCAATGGGAGACGTGAGCGACGCGCGAGGGGCGTCTCGAGAGGTCGGAGAAGGCCGCAGTGCCAGCAGCTTCTTCATGGCTGCACTAATATGGATCGAGGCACGCTGATTGGATGGAAATAATCTGATTCGTAAGTATAGAAATAGAAATGGTGTTTTAAACACATCTTAGAAATAGCCTATTGTTAAGTACGCTGTAGCCATGTACCTTGAAGCGACGCGAAAGGTAGTTGAAGCTGTCTGGCTGGTATGGGGGACAAGGGGTTTCTGGTGGATGCGGTGGCGCAGTTCGTGCAGGGTAGCGCGTGGCGCGATGCGGTGACGCACTTCTTGGAGACGCACTACAAGCGCTTCCTGGCGGACCCCGAGTCGCAGGGGAAAACTACTGAGTACTCGCTGGAGCAGTTCGATTCGTTCATGGCGTTCAAGGACCGCGTCGAGCGGATGCTGGAGAAAGTCGTGGGCGATCTGGGATGTTCTGGGCAAGACCTGATGGGGGCCATTCAGGAGAATTTGAAGTACGAGTCGGCGTTGTCGACTGAGAAGAGGTTCTGCATCCAGACGCTGCTGACGTTCGACGACTACGACGCCTTCTACTCCCGTATCAGCGAGTACGCGGCCGAGAAACAAGGTGCCGACGTTGTGCTTGAAAGCAGTGAGAGTAGAGGTACTGACTTTGTGGGTTTTTAGCCGGTGGATTTGATGCGAGCGTCAGTGGGAACACGGAGATTTCCGAGTGGGCGCTGCAGGAGGCCATTGCGCGCTCGATCCTGGAAGCTCATGTACGTTACCTGTTGCTATAAAGATTTTGTTTATAAAATAGTTGATGTAGGGTTTTGGTGTAGGCAAGAGGCCAGCTGGATGAATCGGAGGCAAGCTGGTTGCCCTGGGCACAAGCATTCGTGCAAATGAGTCAATGCGATCAGGCTGCTGCTCCTACTGAGACTACTGACGGAGCGAAAGATTATTCAGCGGAAGGTAATGATCAAGCGATCGGGTACAAAGACAAATGCTAACTGATGATTTACCTGTCCTGCAGCAATGGAGTCATCCGAAGCCAAAGCCGAGACCAAGTGCACTGACGAAGATGATCCGGATGAAAAGGAGGACAGCCGCATGCAAGAACTGGAGAAGATTTTAATCCGAGAAGTAAGTTTGCGTGTATATTGAGGGTGGCTTTGGTTTTGAGTGTAGCTTACTAAATTGGTGTCGAAATGGCAGAGGTTCAAGGTAGACCTCCTCGTTGCGCAGCGAATCGCGGAAGCAAATACACAAATGAAGAAGCAAATGCTGAATCTTGCAGCGGAGGCAGTTCAAGACGAGCAAGTTGAGGACTTGACAACATCAACAGAAGAGGAGCTGGCAGGGTTATTTACGCAGATCGAGACGATCCAAGAGCGTCTGAAAGACGTGAAATCACGGTGCTTCAAATTTGAAAGTGTGACCCAACAGCAAATGGACACCGTGTAAGAAATATGCCTGCTCTGTAAGAGATTTGAGTACTAACGCTGGGTCTGCAATAGCTATCTATTTCTCAAGGAAAAAGTGCACCACAAACAGGACCTTGTCTCCCAGGAAAAAGAGATTTCAGGTTTTATCTTCACACAGATTCGTGAGAAGGACGAAGCACTGGTCCCGCTGATGCTGGAGTGGCTGCTACTTGAGTCGGAACAACTTCGGACGCAGAACCAGATCCAAGAGCATCTCGTTGGTCCGCGCGACGAAGGATACTGGACGCAGGTGTGGGATGAGGCCTCACAGGCATTCTACTACATCAATTCCGTGTCCAAAGAGAGTGTTTGGGAGCCCCCTGCTGCCGGGTTCTACGATATCAATCAAGAATTTCAGGTTCCCGGCCTGGAAACAGAAACCCCAGCGCCAGTTGCCACGGATGCATGGAGCACAGGAGATCATACTTCAACTGCTCAAGAAGCTGAAGCAAAAGCGTGGGGTGAATCGTGGGTGCAAGAGGCATCAAACACAAACGAGGCCTATGATTCTGAATCGCGGGCGGAAGAAGAGACGCTGACGTTGGATCAAGCATCATCTCAGCTGGACGCTACTTTCGAGCTGAAAATCGGGCCAGACGCGACAGAAATGGTAAGACAGACGTCTACAAGTTCTGTTGTGGATAGAAACCTAATTGTTACCTATCTGTTTGTATTCGACTAGTTGGAAATGGAAAGCGTCCTAGAACGTATTTCACGCGAGCATGACCAAGAACGCAAGCGATTGGAGCTCGTGTTTGAACTGGAGAAGACACGACAAAAAGAAGATCTACGCAAGCGCAAAGAGAAAAAGCGCCGAGAGAAACTGGCGAAGAAGCAAAGACAAAAAGAGGAGGCATTCCGCGACGGAGCTCCGAAGGAGGATGGCGAAGCTACATGTATAGCTCAGCCCTTACCAGCTCCAGTGACTTCCCAGGCGAAAAATGAGGACAAGTCGCACGTGAGTATCAATGTACCGGGCCACGGTCGAATCGACCTATCTCACTTATTGAGCGATGTGCACGCTACCCGCCATCGTGAAATAACAGGCATTACGCCGGCACACGAACGCGCTATGCTCAACCCGGCAACTTTGCGCTATCTCACTGAGCAAATGGCGATGAAGCAGCCTGAGGTATTGGGTCAGCAAGTACGCAAGGAGATCGTGCTAGATGAACTTGCAGATGAAAAATAAGATGAAGTTTCTAATGAAAAGAAAGCTGAGGGTTCATGGTCCAGGTGATCCGTTTGCTATCCGACGTCTGCTCCTTTTACGGGGAACAGCGGCAGTCAATACCGCCGCTTGCTCTTTTGTTGGGGCTTTCATCTGGCGCAGACTCTCCAGCTTGACCCGGTATTCAGCTTCAGCTTGTTTCTCCATATATTTTATGAGCGCTTTGTAGACTTCCATCTTGGCGTCACGGTCAGCGGTACCGAGGCTGTGGTCCTTACGAATTGTCTCGGCAAAGCTCTTGATGCTTTCAACAGCATGCTTCTTCTTCTGGATTGTACAGCATAACATCCGTTAGTGGTTGAACAATATAAACGCACAAGTCAAGTGGCAATGTACGGCGTTGTAGTCGAGGACTTTGCCCCCGTACTGGAGAAGAAGTTTCGCTACACTGAGTGACTTGGCATAGTGCATCGGTGAACACGCGAACCGATCACGACTTGACGCGTCTGCACCATGGCTAAGCAGCAAGAAAACAATGGGACGATAGTTGTTGGTCACTGCTAAATGAAGTGGTGTGCAGCGACCCTAGAGCATGGCCACAGTACTCGTTAGTGCACCAACACCTGCACAAAATTCACCACGCGGTCCTCACCAGCATGGTTCGAAGCGTCAAGTCTGCGTCCGTCTTCTGCAACAGCAACTTCACGATCTCCATTTGCCCTCTAGCGCATGATTCGTGTAGCAGTGACCTGCCAGTCTTTGGGTTCCGAGCATTGATGCCAAAGCTCAGATTGTCCTGCAGAAGTCGTGCCAGTTCGTCCACGTCGCCTGCAATCGCCAGGTCCAAGGCTGACACTTCCAGTACTGAATCATCCTCAACACCTTCATTGTTTCCACCAGGAAGCGCTAGCAAATCATCCACCAAGTCTGCGTATCCATCCATGATCGAAGTGCTCAATGTGACGCTTCAACGTCCTCACGTCACATATTGTTTTGTGTTGTGTGACATACATCCCTTTGTGTCCATTTAGTGTACAGTCTCATTGTCGAAAATGATGCTTGCACGGCGTCTCCAGCAACTTCGAACTGCGTTTACAGGCCTAAAAGTGAGCGCAGGGGGCATTTCCACCTTGCCTAGTGTTCATAGTGTGTCTGGCAAAAGTGGCAATGAGAATTGGAGCGATGTCAACAACGTCATCAAGGTGAAAATCACAGTCTCCTGTTCATTTTGAGCTCTTGGAACTGACTGGACGTGTCCGTTTGCAGGAACTTCGCAACATTTCGAGAGAGCAGGGGCTGGAGGGAAATATGCCAGACACGAAATTGCTCAAGGAATTGGGCTACGGAGCGCTGGTGATGGCCATTCGCAAGAAACACGGAGGCGTTGTGGGTGTGGCGGCCAAATTGGGCACGTACAAGGGCCACCAGGTTTTCGACGTGCACAAGAAGGTGAGTGCACGCGCCAAGCGCCGTGAAAAGCGACAGGAACGACTCAACAAGCACGACTTCTATTGAATACACTCGGGGCTGAGCCCTTCACACACGGTACAAAAACTACAAAAGTTGTGCTTACTTAGTGATGATCCATGAACTCTTGTGGCTGGCCAGAACGTTTTGCAAGCGCTTGTCGAGCGCTGTCTCTTGGTTGTAGAGTACAAGGCGCCCGATGCGTAGCACGTCGCCCTTGATCCAGGCCCGGGCCAGGATTTTTGCGATGGCTTCTTGCTCGACGCTTCGGCTGGAGCTGGACCGAAGCCCCGTGTCCTTGTCCTTCTTCACAGTGAAGACTGCGAAGCGAAGCTCTCCGTTCGGGAATCTCGCCTGGAAAGCACGCTGCATCTGGACAAGCCACGAGCACTCGAACACATACCCACGTCGACTGGAGAGTGAGATTGTCAGCGGCATTTTTGGCAGTTTGTCTGTCACACCTTGATTTGAGACCTCTGCAACCTCCTCGAGCACGCGCTGCACTACCTGGCCGAAACACACGCCCAGTTCCCTGAATCTCACGCTGCGACGCGGGCAAGTCTCTACTTCAGTTCTCAGGAAGTCCAGGATATCATCAGCACAACACCCAACGTCCTGGATATCAATACTCGTGAGATGCGGGGCTCGCCATAGTGCAGCGAGGCCTCGATCTGTAATTGTGTTCAGAGTCGCAACGTAGCCTTTATTCATACGAAGGATACGGGTGCTTGAAGAGGGGCCCAGCTCACGGATGCGCAGAGAACGAAGCTGCGGGCAATTCGCAGTCAGCGTCAGGAAGAATTCATCGTTGAACACGTCTGGGTCGATCATTTCATCAATCTGCGGATAGATCAGCACATCGCCCAGCTGCACTCGGTGGAGGACGACATCCAAATGCTCCAAGGCCGGACAGCCTGCTACGAGCACGTTCAAGCCACCCGTAGAGTACTCATTTCGTCGAATACGGAATGGTGCTCGTGTATTAAACGTCAACTGCAAGCGTGTGAGGTACGGCTTGGTCGTCTGTCCAAACGGCAAAAAGAACTCGTCCGAGAAGGGCACCACAACCCAGCTAAACTCGCGCAACGTCACGCACGACTCGCAGAAAGTCTTCCAGACCTCGCGAGTCACACAAAAACTCTCATCGGACGTCACCAATCTCTGTCCTTCATGGTACGACCGTTTCCATCCATCCAAGTACTCCAGTTGCGGGCACAGCTTCTGCACCGTGGCCAAGAATTCATTCGATGCGCCTTCTCGGTCAAACTCGCTTCGTGAGGGCACCGTCAACTGCCTCAGCCCTTTGCCACCCGAAGCTTCGTGCCACTTCTCTAACGCCGAGTACAGTCTCCAGAACACAAAGTCCATGTTGCCTTCCACTGCATCTGCATGCAGCCTGTCTCTCTTGGGCAGAATCAGCGCGTCAACGTGTTTGCAGTAGGTGGACGCCGCATCCAGCACGTCCCCCATTGCCAAATGGTGCAGCGGCACGCCCGTCAAGTCCAACCGACGTAGATTTGGACACAATTTCAGTACATTTCTCCACTCCACCCACTGGGAGAGCTCGGAGGCTGCTGCTTCAGCCTCGTCGGGTGTCGGCGTCTGTCCCTGTGCGTCCAGGTCCCACCACAGCGCCCTCTTCTCGGCGGTGATGACGATTCGCAGGTCCAGCAGCTTTTCTCCGCTACCGCCACTCGACAGCTGTCTCACCCACTTGAGTTCCTGCTCCTGTTCGTGCCCCGTAGTGAAATGCAGCGTTAAAACGCGCGAAAACTCGTGTTCTGCACGGAACTCCGCCACAATTTCGCGCCACGCGCGACACACGCGCGCCAGACGCTGCAACGCGCAGAAGGACGGCTCTGTCAGATGCGTGGCGAAGCTGGGAGGGCCCTCGAACTCGTGCGGAACGAGCTCCGGCGCCACCGCGAACGAGCAGATCTCCCGCTGCAGAGCGAGCGGCAACGACTCCATTTTTACGAGTTTTTTTTTTTGGAATGACGAAATTTGAAGTTTGAGGCGGACATGGCTACATCAATATTTTGGGTTGACTCATGTTGAGTTGTCAACATTTGACTAGCCACTGGAATGGCGCCGAGTTGTCAATGTCTCCGCGGTAGAAAGTTCCTTCGATCACGTCTTGGTACTTCCACGAGGTCGTGAAGACCGAAAACTTGGAGAGGTAGAAGTTGTCGCCGCTTTCTGCGGCGTTGGGCGTACCCGGACGAGGCTTTTCCTGTTCCAGAGTCAACTGGAAGCGAAGTGTCGGGTGGTTGGACTCGAGTCGGCGCTGAGTCTCTTGCAGTCGGTCTTCCCACGCTTGCGGCTGGCACGTTTTCTGGGTGAAGTCGCGGAGGTGGCCGACGTTCAGTAGCAAAAGTGCAAACGCTTGGTCAGTGAAGGTGCCAGCAGGTTCACGAGTCACGAGCTCTAGCAACGGCATGACGATGTTGTCAAAGTCCCGCATGATGCCAATCTTGACGTTGCGCTGCTGGATGATCGACGACATGCATCGAATGAACGGGTACACTCCACTCCCCGTCGTGCTTGACAATGCTGCGACCGAGATATCCGAGAGATGGGTCATGCTTGCAAGTGACAACAAGCCTCGATCACTGACGGATTCAAGAGCTTGCGGGCCAGCGTATTTCCCAGCCTCCGAGAAACTGAACTGTCCCAAGTACGACGACGACTTTGACAATTGCTGCAAGAAATCATCATCGAAGACATCGAGGTCGATTCGATGTCGCGGATGAAGAAACACCTTTAGAGAGCGCAGAAATGGCAGCCCACGAACCAGCGAGCACAGACCCGCAGATGAATACGGGCGCGAGGCATCGTCAAGAACCGAGCTTTCAGCTTCGCTCGCCTCAACTGGAACTGCTGCTTGCAACGACCAGGCTCGTATGAGTTGTTCAGCTCTCGTCATCAAGCTAATAGTCGTCGCCAGCACAGCACTAGCACTGGAAGCTTGCTTTCTCTTGAGGAACGCATCCGTGAAATCAAACGCGAGGTCGGTGAGGCGGCATTTCTTCGTGGCACCGAAAGGTGCGAAGAAGGCATCAGCGAATGGCACCACAGCCCAGTTAAACTCGCGCAGGTCTGAGCACTGACTGCAAAACTTCTCCCAGATCTCGAGTGATACTCGCCACTCTTCGTCACAAAGCACCGCTCCCCATCCATCGCTAACGTACGTGAGCTTCCAGCCGTCCAATATCTCCACATTCGGGCAAAATCGAGTCACTGCAGATAAGAACTGGTTCGACAGAGCTGGAATATGCGGAATCACTAACTGGCGGAGACCGCCACCATGGCCACGAACAAACCACCGCTCCAGAGCTGCAGCAAGATGCTTCACAAGAGCCACGTCATCAATGTCGTTTCGATACGCGCCCACAATCCTCGGTGCGCGCTTGCTCCACCTCATCGGCAGTGGCAGCACCACCGCCTTCATCTTCAGACAAAACTGCGACGCTGCATCGAGCACTTTGCCCAGATCCCGTCGAGTAAGATACGCCATCTTGGAGACGTCTAGTCTCTGTAAATTCGGACACGCGCTGAGCAGAGCCTGCCAATCCACGACCTGCGTCATGTCTGTGCCCACTCTCCGCGTTGTATGTCCGAACAGAGCGACGCGCAGCTCGATCACCCTGGTTCCAGCGCTAATGACCCCTTTAAACATGGCTTCCTGCTGCTCCGCCGACTTGTGCGAGAGGTTGAGCTTCACGGTGCGCTGCTGGTACTGCGCCAATATCTCGCCCAGCAGGTCGCGCCAATAGTGGCACACGAGGCGCAACTCGGCGATTGTAGCCAGCGGCGTCTTGCCTGGTCTCGCCAGTCGCCGCCAGCCACGGCGCTTCGTGGGCAGCACCTTGGCCTCCGACACGTTCTTGACTGCGAACGACAGCACCAGCTCCATCACGGCGCGGGGCAGCGTCGTCATGCTGAGCCGAGCGGCGGCGCGTACCGTCAAGACATCGCAGAGCTTGGGCTTGGATTGCACGGGCTCCGGGCTCGCCTCCGAGGCTTGGGGCGGCCGCTTGAGCGAGGAGCTCATTACAATGAGGACCGGTGACGACGTTTACGACGCGGCTATGCACCAGAAGTCAGATTTCCCCTGGGATACGGCATAATAAAGCCAGATTAGGACTACGCTATGGCATATAGAATCTAAGGTCAGTGCTTCAGTGGTCTAATATTGATGCTAGTTATGCTACCGAAGCAGTTGAAGCAGAGGTCTCTGACTGAGATCTACAGTACCAGTAGAGAGTCGTGAAGGCGAGGTTACTTCTTGGACTTCTTGCCGCCCTTTTGCTTCTCTGTAGTGAAGAAAAGCAAAGCACAAAGCGTAAGTCTCATGTTGAGGAT
>KV723327.1:3516-20783 GCA_000500205.2 Phytophthora lateralis | reverse complement strand
TGATTGTTAACTGGGTTTCCTCCTAAAACTGATATCTATAATGAGGGGATCTGCCATCGGATGACTGGCAGAGTCCCTATCTAATGAACGACTCTTATTGGTAGAAATATGCTTCTTTCTACCAGTAATATCTCTTTGGATATGAATGTGGACCACTCTGTGGAGTGGTCAACCTGAATGTAGCCATTAGTGCATGTTGCACTAAGATAGGAGGTGAACCGACTGTGTAGCCCCGCTACAGAAAGCTTCCCAAGCTTTGGTGACCCTAAACTGTCTAGACGAGATCCTAACGGTGCAGTCTGAGGTGTCGGTGGTCAGGATCTCGCCGGTAACCACCTAATCCGTGGCCAGATCCCGATCCAGTCCGAAGGTGATGCAGGAGGAACTGGTGCGAGAGCTTAGGATAGAACGAATCCAACAAGCCCAGGATGGGTCGCCGGAATCAAGAAGTGCCTCACCGGGGATATAGCCACTTTGACCAGTACGAGGCTCGACCCTATAGCGGTCTGGCAATATATTACGAGACAGATCTGATGGTTTACTTTTCTACTGTTCACCGAACCGGAGATCCGACGGAGATGGAGATCTCACGATGCGGTTGGTCGCATCCGAGACTCTGCACCAGGTTATCCTGGACCACTATCATGCCAGTGTGGAGGGTGGCCACTGTGACGGGGGTCACACGCACCTTAGCCTAAGAGGAAGCGTTAACGCGCTAACCACAACAGACGCCTGGCGTCTCTGCTGTAAGCTTGCCTTCCTGTCGTTTCCGGGTACCGAGTACCAAACGACTTGCGAACTTCCGGGTTAGAGTCAAACTGACTGTATTAATCTCACTTATAAGTTTATAACTACTGTTAGCTATCTGCATACTAAACTCCTGTCTAAACTGACGATCTCCCAAAATGGATGGCTCTCTGACGATCCTCTACCTTAAGTCCGATTCGTATCTAGTGTGTAAAACACAATCGTAGTAAGTGTATTGCCGCGTGCCACACAACAACTCGTGTGGAGTACGCACTCGTACTTAGTGTGACATGTGTGGGCCACACCGAAGAACAATGGGTCTCCCCCTTTCATAAGTTCTGTTGCCGGGCAACGGTGTCGGCCAACGTGGTCCCATTACACCGTTGGTCTGATGGCCACCGTCGTCTGGTCAAATAATAAACAAGCGTCGATGAGATGCTAAAGCTGTCAGCCGGCTCATTGCAGAAGCTGGACACCGTCATAGGCGTGCACTCACCAAGAGACACACGATACACTTTGAGTACATATGTGAGTCAGAGTATCATGGGCATCCATCCGGACACCGGTGTGACCGTGCGCTTCGGCGTGACCACAGTGCTCAACGAGCAGCTCTCCTACACCAGACTGACCGGCTGCCCGTTCTCCACGGTTTCTACGCCACACCGCGCTGGGCTTCATCGCTGCTTCGGTCGCTAAGTAGGTCATGTTGAACTCAAGTACGTAGTATATGAGCATACAATACTACTATTAGCCAAGCGACTTTGATGGGAAAACAAGCTTCTCTTTGACTGCGTCCCGGCGGTCCAGACATGCTGGGGTAGGGGGAGTCGAGCCTGGCAAAAACAGTATTTATATTTCTGATTTGTTTTGCTCATTTCGAGGGACGATTCTTTCTTATTTCAAGGGAAGAGTTCACGGAAAAAGTATATCCAATGTTCGACTCGGAATCACAATACCTCCCTAAGGTATGGAATTTTCCTGATATGGAATCGTTTATGTATAAAATGGATCCTTTTTGTTCGGGCTGAAAACAATATCGTTTCCAGGTAAGTGACATCCTCTCCTGTTGCCCTCGAATAACCCTAGAAAAGCTGCTTATATCTGCAAGCATTTCCTGCTTATTTCGGCAAGGATTTCTTGCTCATATTTTGGATGTCTTTTCCATATTCCACTCCCCTAATGTGAGTGCAAACCTGCTTTGTTGAAGTCTGAGCGAATCTGAGAAACGTTTACACTCATCTGGGTAGAATGACATTTATATATGCGTTATTTTTTCTATAGATGTCCAACAAATACAAACTCTTAGATAAAGGTATCCAAATGTTGTATAGCCCAGAGTATTACATTTGCTTGGGGACGCTAAAGCGAGCCTAAAACGATGCTGATATATTTCATTAACCTTTGTTTAATAGCAGTATACCAAACTGACGTATCTTATATACTGACATAAAACCTAGTTAAATAGGATATGAGGTATCGGCTGCGGACCCACATGCCCTTCGCGAACCCCCCCCCCTTGTGAAGCCCAAAATATCGATCCGTCAGAATGAGACAGTGAGGGGGAGCACAATCGCCTCATGGTAGAAGAATGAGGCAAATTTCCACCAGGTGTCAATGTAGTGACAAGTATCTCAATAGAAAGCCTGATCCTCTCTCTCCTTACAATTCTTCAGACGTTGATTCTGAAACTTGATCCCGAGTTTGGCTCGTCTTCCTTGATTGATTCACTTGTGCTCGGTTCATGTCACACATCCGGTAGGGGTGGCCGTCATTGCGGAGACTGCACGGAATTCTACATTTGTACGACACATATTGGCAGCCTCCACGACTGTGAATGACCACAAGGCGCTTTTCGCGCCTAACCTTTCATTTACCATTCCTCTATGTTTCAGCTAACACACGCAGGAATCACTGGTTCATCACCGACCTTCGATTGCGCGAGTGATATTACAGTGTATCGGCTTGCTCAAACCAATACAAACCCACAACCATTTCGCGGTGGTTCGCACCGAACAGCACCTTATACTTCTTAAACTTTATTTATCTTGAAGTCACAGCAAAATGTGACGGTGATTGTGATTCCGCATGATAAGGCAGCAATCATTGTCGGGCTTGTGACCTTTCCGACAATCTCCACGGTGTCCACGACACTATGCTCTTAGTAGGAGAAACGTTCTAGTGACATGCCCGAGGGTGGATCAAACATCTACGTTCTTCGTTCACTCCATGCATGCACGCAGTAGCAATGTAGAACATCACTGGCCCAGCGGTGGTGATCGCCATCGTGCTTGCGAGTACAGGATCGACGGCGAGTTCAGCAGCAATGCTGGTCAGCACACAGTAGCAGTGCTGAACATCACTACTTCAGCGATTGTGACTGCCATCGAGCTTGTGAGTCGACCTGTCGGGTGGCCGCCCATGCATCGACTTTTTACTGCCACAACCTCATCTAGCCTACCTGAACAGTATAGCAGTGGTCCAGGCGAGGCATTGCGTCCTAGCGGGCGATACTGTGGTGTTCCAAAACACACAACTTCGTCAGATTTAGACTTCTACACCCAACAACAACAATAGCTGGGTTATGTTGGTGTTGTTGGTCTCCGTCGAGTTTATTCCCTAGCGATACGGCTCTTCCGGGACAGGTAGTGTCTCGCTTCCGTCGAGTACTGATTAGCCAAGCCAGCCACAATCTCCAGAGCCTGCCGAGTTTGAGTGGGCTCTGTGCACGTCTCCCGTGCTGTAACGGGGTACACCGACGTGTACCCTAGCTATATAAAGAGTGACGGGATGTCCCTCTTTAGTGTCCATGGTACGTGGTACCCGTTGACTGTGAGCCTACCATTGGGCCTTGTGTAGCTTTACTATAGTTGACTTATAGTTTGTATGAATCAAGCTTGGGTCACCTATAAAATATATGCAGTCTTGAACCTACCGTCTAAGTCGTAGTCGGGATTCCCTTACACCGGGAACTGTGGACTAGTTGTTCACCGAGAGCTTCTGCTCTCCACTTCCGCTGTGCAAGGTGCTGTGTGTCAGGTCACACGTGCCCTCCCCCAAAGGATGGACAACAGCGCGTTAGTGCTATACAGGTCGCCGAGGCAAAAGACGATCGACTGAAAGTGGCACGGCACCTGGGCTGTCCGAACTACCGACTCGCCGAGTTGGACAAAGTTTGTTCTTCGCGCTCGGCGAGATACGCCCTTCCCAGGGCCAACCTTGTGCTCTTGGCACTGCCCTTCAAACTATGCTTCTAGGATGCCGACAGCAGGCATAATCCATACGTACAGGGACTTACTGGAAAAGGTACACTTAGGAAACTCTGCTTTGTTAGTTGTGCTATCTTACGAGGCTTGGAAAAACTTCTGTTTTGGTTGCCTAAATATCAAATACAAATATTAAGTGAAATGGGGCCCTAATTACTTCTGACCCTTAAGTCGAGTACTCGATCCTCGGCTCGTTTGGTGGTTCTTCGACTCGGCTATCCATCCGTGCGGTAGCGGGATGAGTCAAAATCTGGTTAAGACTGAATCCGGCTTCCCAACAGCGCCAGACACCAACTAACGGAGGGGGTCCCCCGATGATCCGAACTTCTCACCTTGTGTACCCGTTGATAGGCTGGATCTGGTCTCTCGGCGCTCCGAAGAGATGAAGCTGTGTGTGTGTGTTTTTTTTTTTTTTTTACCATTCTGGCGGGCCGCGGGGTGGAGTGGAGCAGCGCGGAAGTCTTCGCTCTGCTGCCGGTTATCGATCCAGATCCAGAGCGATTCACTCAAGCTCTAATCTGGCAGCCTGGACTTGATCCGGGGCCGGGGGGTTCCTTTGGGTGTGTGGATATGTCCTTCCTTTGCGTTATTTGCCGCTTCCTGTAGCGGGGGCTCTGGGGGTTGAGAAATCGAGAGATCTTCGGGCCAAGTAATAACTCCGTCGGATCTTGGATCTGCACTTGATAGTAGATCACTAGTGTAGGTAAGATCTAGCCAGTATATTATTCAGACTTACACAACAACTAGATCAACTACTCCTTGTCTTGCCAACTCCTTGTAGGGCCAATGTAGTTCCCGTTTCTTGGCGGAGGCGAACCATTTGCGTAGTTCAGGGCAAATTCGATTCTCCTTATGGTTAAGTCCTATTCCATCCTTAATCCTATCCTATGTCCACTCAGTAACAGCACATGGCCGACTCTATGTCTTTTCTACCATCTCCCCATCCTATCCGTCGTCATCCGTGCCGGGTACCTTGATGTAATCATCTGGTTGCGGTACTTCACCATTCATGCTCTACTATCGGGCCAGATCCTGATCCCAGGTCCAGTGTCGGGATAGATCCTGATCCAGCCAACTCCCCCCAATCTCACCGACGCTTGATCTAGGTGCGCCACCACTTCCTTCATACGCGCGCCGCTGCCCCCGTCACGACGACACTCTCCATAGTGATATTTCCATAGATCGCGGTGTGTCTTCTAGTGGGTCCGGATCTTGATCTGGGCACATGCGTTCACCGAGGTTACCCGGCTGATCTAACGCCCGCGGCTGGACCCATCACTAATCTCGCACCTTCTGATTCCCAGCCTAGCGGAACCGTCACTTTAGCCCGGATCCATCCATCTGTCATTGTCTCGGGACTGTGACCATTTCATTTCATTCCGGATCGCATTTTCTGGAAGGCACTCCACCACACCTTTCTGGTGTGTTCCTGTACATTTTGCCCAGTGGGTGTGAGCCGTTTTGGATCTCCTCGACCCTTCGGTGAAATCCGACTGCTGGTGGCGACTCTTCAGACGGGTTGGCGACCTCTGGTTGTCGTCGGTGTCCGGATAAACTTATCCGGAAGTTCTCTCTGAGTCAGTTCCGGTCCTTATTCTCCACCTGTCGGCTATGTACAGTCTGTCTCTGCTCCTTAGGCGCAAGTGGGTTGTCCAAGCGTATACCGTTGAGTACACCTCCTAAGCCACGGCGCCAGACTCCGCAGTACCGTAGATCACAGGTCCTGAGAAGGTGGCTTCACTTCTTTGGGACAATGTACCGTAACCACTGGCCCCACGACTAGGCGGCCTACTTCAGGCCTACCTAGTTTAGGTCTGACTAAACTCGAAATCACTACACCACATTACAGTAACTGCAGCCGCAAACTCGTTACCTGTCTGGCAAACGACGTTAAAGCATCACATCGCTTTTCGAACGTAAGAGTAGTCCGTCGTACAACCAGTGTCCAGGGTCTGCTCCTGCCGAGAGATCGACTGGTCAGCCGCGCTCTCCAGCACCTAGGACTCCTTGCTCTGGGTTGGACACGCTTTGGAGGCCGAGATCAGAATTTTTTTGTCAAATTAGAAACGAATCCCAGAGTTAGCGTACAGTGTGGTGGTGTTAAGCGAAATCACGGTGGTATTAACGATCATCTATGGGGGCTGTCAACGCCATTCACTACCATCCACGGCAATGTCACAGACTTGACGTGCGGCTTTTACATGGATTGCGTGTCCGAGAGTAAGCGAGGCAGCAGAACCTCGTTCTACTTCGAAAGAAGTCCTCTCGAAGATGGCAAATGCGAAGAACAATATTTCTTTCAAAAATGAGCTCCTGGTAACTCCGCCGCGCAAGTAGCAGATGGCAACCGGGCGTGGTGGGGTCGGGGAACGAGGTAGCTGTGTCCGCCATGGCGCAAGATTATTCACTCCACTGGAAAGTGCGAGCAAAAGTTCGGTCCACCACGACGGGTTACGGTATGCTTTTATATGCACCAAATAAATGTATTGGATGCATGAACTGTACAGTGCGTATGGAAGAGAGAGAGAGAGAAATCACCTCCATTACCACAAATCACTGTTGGTTTTGGTGTAAACAAATGCGTCAAACGAATGCGTAACGGGCTGCAAATGAAGCTGGCCTACCCCGCGTGGCTGCGGGTCACCTCCTGTAGCAAAGATTGAATCTATCTCACTTCAGCCTCTTCTCGTACTGCGCACAGCTAATAGTTTAGGGCGTTCCGGACACTGCTGTCGTCGCCGCTCGAATATTCTTCACTTACTGAGTTTGTGGTTAACAGTGATTTATGACTGGTATCCCTCTGTTGTTCCTGGTGACGTCTTAGGATTGTGTTCGCCAGTTTGCATATAATTAACTACAGCGGTTGTGCATGCAACATACATATGGAAAAACGTTGACAGATATATTATGCAGACAGTGCTTCAAACGCTAGATTAGCGGCAGTGTCGATGGTCATTTAGAGTCCGAATCTGCGATACAGAAGAAACAAACTGTCCGTACACCGATTGACCGTATACGTTGACTGCATACGTTATTTCTATCAGGAATTAATAAGAACCTGGGGGTGGGAGGTCCTAGGTGAACTAGGGACACAGATCTCTCAGTTGTTGTATTGGTCATCCTTCATCAGCGGACGTGTTACGCTGCCCTATGATCATCCTACTTCATTCTGTGGTGTAGTAGTATACGGAGCAACATGGCTCAATTTATGCAACAACAAAAAACTACGCAATGATCGAGGAAGAACTTGTCTAGGGTCGTCTAGTATATCGAGACATGAAGTGGTTGTTAAAGCGCGCAGGATTAAACCTTCGTAATACGTGGCTGGCACTACCAGCGGAACAAGAGAGAACGATTCGTGAAGACGTCCCCACACCAGATTTCAACCAAGACAGCTCAGGTATCCGCGATGAATGGCGGTCGATATCTCGGGTTGACAAAAAGCGGACAAGTGGCTTCGACAACACCAGGCTTTCTCTTCTTGCTCGCAACGTATTTCCTCGCACACTCGTGAGTTCAGCTTCTGAAGCGTTTTCAGCAGCTTTTCAGCAAGATCAGGGTATTCTATTACCGGCATAAACCTCACCCTTCGTATCACTTTGTCCAGGAAAACGATCTGGACGCTCTTATTCTCGTTGACTAAGGCAAAATTGTTTGGCATGGCGCCGCCGACAGTCTCGACAAATGCAAAGTCACTCGTGACTCTTAGGTTTCCTTTAGGGTACCCCTTTACGCAACACTGGGAATATTGCTGATCAGTAACATTGGCAGACTCTTGACAGTAAGTAAAATAAAACGGTTTTGGCGGAAAAAGCGGCCTTCCCGCTCTTCTCACTCTGAAAGAAAGATGGAGAGCAAGAAGCGCTGTCGCTTAGTCACTTCTGCACTAGAGACGAGGACTGCGCTGGTGCGGTGAATACTAAGCAACTCCGACTTCTTGGGATGGCCGGTTCGCTGCACTTTCTTCGCCAAGAAAGTGGATAGACCAGTCGGGAGGAGCAGCTAATTGGGCGGTCAAGTTGAAGGGAGCAGCAAAGTCGACAGAAGGGGCTGCGGGGAACAGGCAAGGCTGCCGAGGGGTTGACGGCGGAGAGTACGAGCGACCTGATGGCAGATACCAAGTTCATGGGCGGGTTGGCGGCGGAGGCCACGAGCGAGGAGATGGTAGGAGCCAAGTACATAGGCGAGCTGACGGCGGAGGCCAATGTTATGGGGGAGTTGAAGCCAAACTTCCTGAATAACGTCTCCTTGACGCATACCGCGGCCTCCATCCCGATGGTGTCTCCTACAAAATCAGGCTTTGAATCAGAGTGGGGTAATTTTCAAGCAAAGTCGGACATTTATTCGCCAGCTTTCACGACCTATGTAAAGGATAATTGGCTTACCTGCACGGATATGAGGTCACCGCATGCACGGGGGCGCTATTATACGCGTGGTAACACCACAAACAATCGGATTGAGGCTTCATGGAAGCAAGTAAAAACCGAAGTGAACGTTGCCTGCCCTTAGACAAGTGCATGAAGGGTGGTTTTCACTATCCAGCAACGCGACGTGGTCGGACCTACTGCTTTACTTGGACTCAATAGCATACGATGACTCCCAACGTGCTGTAATTCGGGCTTTTCAAGGCGTAGTGAGTGGGACACCATTCGCCGCCACAAAATCTCCAGTTTGTCACGGTGAACGATTCAAATCCCATTCTTCTTGTCAGCTAATTGATTTGAACCACGAGGATGACGTGTAGTTGGCAAAGTAACACCTACAATGTGGTCATACAAAAGGTCAGACGAGCACAGCAGCTGCTAAAATAACAAAAAGGCGTTATCTTTGCTGTAGGAAAGACAGCATTCAAGACACCCCACTCCGTGAAACCTTTATCAATCACGAATATTTCTGTGTTGAACGTACCGACGTGTGTCTTGAAAACCTGAAAGCACACAATCAGAGTCGACATCTTTTGGTTCGAAACCAGCACCTCGCAGACAGAAGTCCCTTTACCAGCCACATTAGTACACATGAATCCGCCTACTGTACAGACAATACATAGATGGAATTAGATAATCAACACGATATATAAACTTCACTTCACAAGATCTTACCCAGGCAGAAACCCGCATTGTTTGTGTTGTGTGTTCAGTCGACGATGAGAGACTCACCCCACCTGCCGTATATCTCTTTTCGAGCATCACTAATAAAACTCACCCCGCATACAAGGTCATCATCTTCACATAAGACAAGACAATCAGTACCAGGGGAGGCAACAAACGCTTCCATAAAGGAAGTGATGCGACAGGTGGCGGACGGGCCACCATAGAGTCATGCCAGCAAATTGCAAACGTGCTGGGGTTTCACGTTAAGACCTAATATCCAGAAAAAACTATCCGTTACTGAAGAAAATTATCATAGCAAAAATAGATTTACGAACCTGTCTTAGATGATAGGAACGCTGCCGGATTGCGTGTTGGGGCATTTGCCCTCGCGAGCAGTTTAATGGGATCCGTCAGGTCAATTGACCGAAAGGTCTTTCCTAAGTGAATGTTGTCGTAGATAGCTTGGGAAACTACGTGATTATGGACGTGGAACTAGAAAAAGTCAAAATATCAATAGAAAAGCACGAACAGGAATTATTTAACATAAATAGTCATATTTGTCTATAATGATGACGTAGCTCATTGACCACTGCGACGAGAAGTGTTGCTGCCGGTTTGACTAACAAAGCAGTAATTTTTACTTCACAACCAGTGAAATGAAAGTGTTGCTGTGACTGATGCCTTTCCCCCTTGAACCATCGAAACACTCGTGTGTGCAATAGTACACACGGCGTACATACTGCCTCTCCGGAGGTAAACCATTTTGGAACCTGCGCGAAATATAAACAAGACTATCAAATTGTTTTCAAAGCACAATCGTGTATACTTACTTCCGGTTGTGGGCCGCTGTCGTTTCCGAATCGCGAACCCGGAACGTGAGTTGGTGCTGCGCTGTATACTAGCTCGAGTTCCTCTTGAACTATTCTCACGATTTGAAGACACGGTCGTTGTAAGAAGGAGAAACCGAAACGATGCGTGGCTTTTGCATTGACGTCATTTCTTGTCTCGCAGCACCATGTTTCCCCGCAAAAAATGAGGTCGTTTCACTGCGACAAATTCGACTAGTTTTTTTGATCTAATGGTTAGTTCCACATATCACAAACATTGACATCGTAAAGTTTACACTTATACCATCGGAAATGTTATCGGTGTCCATTATAGCTCACCCGCTTCCTCCCGATGCGGTCTCGGCGAGACAGCAGATTCTAAAATGACAGCAATCCGAGCAGTCGCAAAATCTTTCGCTCCAAACGCTGTAATCGGATTGGTTAACCCCTCATCAAATGATTCAAATTGATTGGTCGTATCAGTAACCAATTAAACGATTCAAATGTAACGGGATTACATGAACACTCTTTAGAGTTGGGTACATGGTGTACCCAACACCACTGACAATCCAATACGCTGCGCCCTGACCGGTACCGGCTGCGTCCACAGCGCGCGCCAAGGGATATTGACGCTCAAGAGGTCGATGGCGCCCTCCCCGTACGACAGGCGCAGCTGTAGGTCCTGGAACGACACGTCGTCCTACCACAGCGTGAAGCCACTTGCATATGCGTCGGATCCAATTGTCGGTGCGGAGTGCAATCTTCTTGGGCGTGAAGACCCCATAGTCGTTTCATGCTACCACTAAGCTGGTAACGTAGATTGCCACCAGCGCTGGAATGACAAAGGCCAGTCTACCAATCGCGTTCGAAGCACTGCGTTGAAGTGATGCACGCTCGTTCGATCAAAGTGGCTCATAACCATTTATGCATACAATATATATAGTTAAACTATAGATGACTAAGCAATTGTATTGCAGGCCAATTTAAGGTTCACCTATAAATATATTCAGTCTTAAATCTACGTTGCTCAAGTCAACCGTTCCCTCCAGACCGGGAACTAGTGAGCTGCCGTTCACTTGGAGTTTGTATACTCCTAGCACTTCCTCAGCGCAAGGTGCTGTGTGACTCCCGTCACATCCTGGCTCGGGATTAGATATTAGCCCTGTTCACGAAACGCAGACGCCTGCCGCCGCCGGGCGCTCCGCAGCGCCGGCTAGCCGTGACAAGCGTATCCATACCGCTGTTTTTAATCCCGTGGTTTGCAGTAATACTGTACAATATGCGACGATGGTGTTGTAGTAACACCATATACTATGCTACTTGGTAATCCTCCAAAACACACATGCTAATTTGTAAGTTTCGGATCATTACTGGGAACAACATACAAGAAACACCTTTGGTTTTGGTGTTTGGCACCGTCATTCGCCCAAATCCACCATAGTTTGGTGGTACATGTGCAGGCGCTCGTGGCACGAGTCGTGCCTGTGTCACACAGGTCCTGTGGATGCGCCAAACCAACGGAGTGTCCGCTCTAATGTGTGCGTACCACATCATATGCGTGCACCACAGTTTCGTTCAGTTTGGAAATCCTGTCCTCACAAGCGCCACAGCGACGGGACACATCGACGTGAACTCGGGCTCTCATGAGCGCTAGATGGGTCGCCCGGACCCGCCGAGGGTCTCATTTGCTCCCTCGCCGAGCATGCCCGATATGCAGATCAACTCTGACAATTGAAGTAAGGATTAACCCGAAAGAATGCTCGCTGTGTATATAAAGCTGGGATGCACCCATCTAGCACAGGATATCGATCATCGAGAGAATCCAGAGGTACAGCATGCACCACATGCCGCCATGTGTTGAGTATCGCGCGGGGTGAGCCGCGGAGCGGTGGTGAAACTATATTACGGGATGGTCTGGCGGCTTGTGCATCGTGTAACCACTGAAGCTTGGTGGCGGTAGGAGGGTGGGTGGCTAGGTGGAAACCGCACCAATCACTAAGGTAATTTCGATGACAAAGTGCTCAAATTGATTCAGTACACTCTAGTCTAGCTGCAGTGCGCTGCCATTGCTTGCAGGTCTTCCAGCCCCCTGATCTTCACTCTGCTGACGGCGTCCTTTGTTGCGACCTTGGTATGCAAGTCGCGCTCTGCCAAAAAGGCCAATCCTGTCCCGCACTACGAGTCCATGGACAAGGTGGATGCAGCAGCCGGCCTTGACAAATATGCGGCAGCCGCATTTCTTGACTTGAACGTCGACTTCACAACCGCACTCTGGCATGCCAGCAATTTCCATCCTCGCCTTCTGCGCGGAAATGCATACTGTCACAGGAAGGGCCTCTTTCATCCGCCTATCCTGGGGGTCATACACGCGTTCCAGTGGATCAGAAACCACGTTGACGATATCGGCAGCTGTTGATTCCGAGGTTGCGCCGGTCAGGAAGTCGATCGAGTGCTTCACTGGTGTGACCTCGCGGATGGAGCCCGCTTTGCTCATCTCCCGCACGCGACGAAGCAAATCAGCGCGTGGTTCAATGGTTGTGGCGAACGGCTTGCTTCGGATGCCTTCTGTGCGTATGCACAAAAGAGCTGGTCGATTAGGGTTCCCATTTTCAGGCGTGCATGAAGGGTATAATCCCCCTTGATAGCGCGATTGAATTGTTCAACGGGGTTGTTAGATGCGGCGAATCCACGTGGTGTGCGGTACGCTTGCCAGTGGCGAAATGGAGATCCGATCCAGACAGAGGAGAAGTAGTTAGCGAACGCGCAGAGCTGCGGCATCTTCAGCCACTCCTCCAAGCAGTCCGTTTGAATGCAATCAAACCCAGAAGTAGAAGTGGCATAATGCCTGTCGGCGACATCGCGAGAGACTTGAGCAGCTAGCGAGATCGGAATATCGCGACTTTTCTTGTAGATTTTGGCAGCCACTTGGAAATAGCACATAAAATTGACAAGCTCGTTGTCGACGCCGAGCACTGTGTTCACCGCGTTTCGTTGGGCTTTGTCTGTGTCACCGATGACGTAGCGGACGACAATCTGCATGCTCATTACCAGTCTGTAGGTGCGCCTTAGCATCGCGAGCGCCTCGGAAAAGTTATATTCCGTTTGTTGAGACAAAATAAAAAAGCCACAAGGTGGAAAGAACTTATACTGTCTGAGATTCCTACTATGATGACCGGGTATTCCACCTGGCTCAACTTGTGCGTCGCGTCTAGGTGCAGGTCGTACGTGGACGGATCGCGATCCAGTTTCAGAAGGAGCTGCCGCGACAACACACCCACCGCAAACGCGTCGGTGTCCGACCCACGACCTACAATGGGTTCAGCGATGGCGATCGACTGCCACGCGAAGGTGAAAGGTTGCGACTGCCCCTCCTCGCCTCGAAACGCACGATCACGTACCTCCGCCATCACGTCGTTGTGGAAATCACATCCACCGAGGTGAGCGCGATGGTAGTGCTGCACGAAGCGCTGCACATTTGCAAGTGAAGGCATCAGAGCCCCCCACTTGAAAGCGCCTGACGAATCCAGCGAAAATGTTCATGGTCTTGTGGTTGTAGGTACACATGTCGCGTACAAATGCCTTCATTTCCTCTGTCACCCGCGCTCGACACGCTGGGTGCAGCGGTGACCCGTGTTGGCCCGCCTCCGAGATGTTGACCACGTTGGCATCGATGCAGCCCTCTCCACAGACAACGCGCATACGGGGCGACAGTCTTGCAGGCATTGCACTTGCACACTAGCAGCTTGGTCCGCATATTGTGTGGTGTGGGGTCAGTGCACAGCGAGCACGGCGAGAGTCCACTCTTGCTCACTGTGTAGGGCTTGAGCGATTCTAGAAGCATATCGCTGTCGTAGGAAAAGACGTCTCTAGCTAGAAGAGTCCAGTTGATTTCAGCGCGAGGCATGGCGGAGACGAGGTAGTGGGTGAAGCTAGGAGTTGGTTGTAGGTAGGAAAAACCGAAGTGCCGCCAGAGCTAGCGCTAACAACATTTGCTACGCGGTACGCGTGCATTTCATTGGCTGAAACGACGTGTTTTACGCTTCTTCATTGGCCAAAAATATGTATGGTGCAGCTCACGCTGTTAAAGGTGCCAGTAGAATGGGGGTGGGGCATGTAAGGTGTTGTGAGCTGATTGGTAAGTGATAATTAACAAGTATTGGTGCCAATCATGTGAATTGTGTGTAATTCGTATATTTTGTGTGATTTGTGGGCGTTGTCATTACTTGTCAACAAAAGAAGTACGCTCGTAACCATGAAGTTTATTGAACACATGTATAAAGCTGCAGTTCATTCGATAGACACAACAACATATTTGGAGATTGCAAAGATTCGAATGTACTTCATTGGAAAAAAAAAGCTACTCAGCAAAAGAAATGCGTCAGTCCATGTTGTCATTTACCCGGTCACTTGTTAATTGCCATATCCCCAGCTTAAAATGACATATGCGTGATCTCCGACTCCGCATCGCTTGGGTCGCTGAAAACGGCTTGACTGTCGTGCGCTGGACGGTCGTCGAGTTCCATTTGATACCGGAGACGCTTGTTGCGTCGATGCCTGTCTTGGCTCTGACGACGCTTCTTCATCTCGGCTCCAATAGCCATGAGACGATTGTTGTACTAGCGGTAGGTCAATCCGTTTTCCCCTCGCAGAGGATGCATGGTAGCGTGGTAGTTTGTGAGGCTTACACACATGTGAAAGATATCGACATCGGTAAGTTATTGGAGGTGATAGGAGGTAGTCGAGCAGCTATGAAGAGAATTCGGAAGTGAGGGTCTTGATTTGGGGTGCATGTTATTCTTCAGCATTGACACCAAACGGTAAGGTAGAGAAGACGTTCGAAAGTAGATGCGATATGTGACCATCTACTGAATAGAGGATCAGCCGACATTTCTAATGCATTTGACCAGCAGGACAACTAGTCATGTGGTAGTTTTCTTATCGGGCGACGAAACTCACGTGAAACATAATACTACTCCGATCCACAACAGCTGTCAGGAAACCGCATACATTGGTCTCTATTCGTCAATATGTGCGTCAGAAGGCTCTGATTGGGCTAAAACGAAACTCGTGAGCAAGGCGATTCGAATGCTGTGCGCGTTGCCGTCGATGGATGGTTGGCAGCCGATCGAGCTCGAAAATCTCAAACTGACTGGGAACACACTTCAGATTTCGCCCATCCTTTAGCATCCGCGATGAGCCGCACTACTACCAACTCCGCCACCTCCCCCAAGAACCGCCACTGCTCACCACGCAAGGAGCTCACCAATGATGCGAGGCGCTGCATCATCAGCGACCTGCTGCAACGGCCAATCGACGGTGTTCCGCGCAGAGGCGCTATCGTCACGGTTGCGTCACGCTATGGCGTTCATGAGCGCACGGTTTCACGCGTTTGGCGCCGAGCGAAGCTAAACGCTGAAACCAACGGCTTCTATGCCGCTGATTCGATGAAGCCCTCGACGGGCAGACACCCCGTCGACTACACCAATGCTCTGGAACGACTGCGTGCCGTTCCCCTCAACCAGCGTTCTACTGTTCGCTCTGCGGCTGCCGCTTGTGGCATTCCTGCCACGACGCTGGGGCGCCGAATCCGGCAAGACGACGCGCGCGTTGCAACCAGCGTAACGAAGCCCCGCCTTGCCGATGAGAACAAGCAACGGCGACTGTTGCACTGCCTCAGTCACGTGGACAGAGCTTCCTGTCGGTTCGACGACATGTACGACGTCGTCCATGTTGACGAGAAGCTCTTCTACGTGACTGAGGTGGCCAAGCGCTTTGTCCTCCTTCCAGACGAGCCTGTGCCAGAGCGCACGCTGCAGATCAAGCGCCATGTTTCCAAGGTCATGTTCCTGACTGCGGTGGTACGTCCTAGCTAGAATGCTGCAGCCGGACGCTACTTTGGCGGCAAGCTAGGCATCTGGCCATTCATCGTGCACACCCCGGCCGTAAGAAGCAGCCGGAATAGACCTGCTGACACGCTCGTCCTGCAGAACGTGTCGGTGACACAGGAAACGTATCGCGAAAAGTTGATCACGGAGTTGTTGCCTGCGCTGGTGTCGCGATGGCCACGTAGGCAGAATGGGGGGCGCATTGTCGTGCGGCAAGACAATGCGTCCCTTCATATTGACTCATCCAAACCTGCATTTGTGGCGGCAGCTGCCACTACTGGAATGAACATTATATTGAGCTTCCAGCCGCCGAACAGTCCAGATATGAATGTCTGTGACTTGGGGGTGTTCAATGCAATTCAAGCACGGCAGAAAAAGAAGACAACCAGAACGCTGGACGAACTGGTGATGGCGGTGACAGAAGCGTTTTGGGAGCTGCCGAGCTCAACGCTAAACAACATCTTTCTCTCACTCCAAGCGACGATGGAGGCATGCATGAAAGATGGCGGCGGCAACAACTTCCGCCCTGCGCATATGTCAAAACACAAGCTTGCTCGGGAGGGAAGACTTCCCGTGAGCCTTTTCTGCTCTCGTGATGTTGTCCAGTCCGCTGTTACTGTGGCTGGCTTGCCCATGTAACTCAACAATAAAAGCAAGTCACTTTACCTGACAATTGTTGTGGATGCGGCTTAAGAGTGGTACGTGACAGTTGTTGTGGATCGGAGTAGTAACTTCTACAAAGGCCTACTGGCTGCATTAAACCTGCAAAAAAAAAAAACATATTAAGCAATGATTTTACTTAAACTTTATTTGTCGCCTTGTGATTGGCTACATAATATCTTCGCTTTTATCTTGCATGGCATTCGATTTTTTTATTCGGAGTTGCCGATACGTAACACTGACAGTGTTGTATTAACAACTGCCAATCTGAAGTACCTTTATGTTGAAGTAATTTTGCTACATGTGCCGCGCTTCCATCCCGCACTGAGTTCGTGCAAGAACAAGTACAGTGTTACCCATGTTATGAGCAATCTAATATTTTAATACCCCGAAATATCGATATGCTTTTCAAAATATTTCGTTTTGATTTTTGTTTTCAATAATTAGTACCTTTGCAATCTGTTGTCAAACCCACTGCGCATAACGAGTGGTGCACTGTACATGTATGTAAAAGTTTAGAAGCGCTCGCGTCGTGCGACCACCCGAGATAATGAATGGGATCGATCCACCGAGATACAGTCTGACTGCCCTCGGACGTCAACTATAATACCTGTACCTGTACACCGTATTGCCTGTTTCAAGCGCCTTCAGGGCCAGACCGGTCGTGAAGGCGCTTGAAACGCTATAATAGCGTTCTGCCGCAAAAACCATTGTATTCACTGCTAACTGCGTTGTGACACTTCTCTCTGAGAGCTTACCGTAGAGGTGTCCACCGGACATTGTCCAGTGGGGGGG
>AWVV02006823.1:0-50070 GCA_000500205.2 Phytophthora lateralis | reverse complement strand
GGAACACCTTGCAGCCGGATCGGTGCCCAGCTCGCCCAGGTCCAGGGCCGCCGTCGTGGTCTCGTGCTGTGCCATGGCGTCAGCTGGTTGGTTCTTGGTTGCGTGCCGAGCTTGTCTGTTGCCTGTAGTCAGCCGTTTCCAGTGCGGGGTGTTGCCACCCCCAAGGAGTGCCATTCAGTTCGCGAATTGTGTGTTTGACTAAATGGCACGTTAATCGGCACGAAGTAGTGAGTAAAGTTTAGGATTTGCGTAGACGAATTGTGACACACTGTGTCTGTGTCTTGTCGCCAAGGACTAAGATAATACGGTACATGTACGAGGTTGTACATGTAGAGAGAGCCACTTCTATTATACATGTAGTGGTTCTTACGAAGCTTTGCATCATGATTCTCAAACAAAAGCAGCGGCTCCAATCCCAAGAAGGATCCCCGTACCCAAGTTTGGTGATGGATAAGGCATCGAGGACGAGTATGACCAAGAATAAACCGAGGGTGCCCCTATTCTCGACTGCCATGCCCAGCACGCCATTTCCCCTCTTCTGTTTCAAGCACACGTTCGTTCCAACATCTACGCAGGATCTCGCTGCGATGACATCCAAGGGCAACGAGAAGGAGATCGACTACGTATCCAAACAGGCTAATCTGACGTCACAGATCGAGAGCGAGCGCCAAGCTGCCAAAAAGTGGTGGGACGAATACGGCATGTGCTACTTGGAGAATGCGCGACCCGAGGACTTCACGTACGACAACCGCGTCCTTGCGCACAAGAAAAAGTTGGAAGATCCAAAGTAAGAACGCCTTATACCGATCATAGTTATGCTTGCATTAGTCAAGCTCACCATTTCTTTTATGTAGATTTCAGCATGCCACGCTTAACACTACGAGCACAGAATACGGTTGCAGGCCGCCGTTCAAGGAATGCAGAAAGAAGATCTGAGTTCCTGATGGTCCCCGATTCTTCCTTATTATTCTTGATACATTAGATTCGTGTACTACAACGAGTCCTCATTCTCAACACTAGCCATCAATTCACTCTTGAGCTCCGATCATTTCACTTGTAATTGTGCCCACTGATTTTGTCGCGACAAAGTATGGACTGATGCTAGGGCGTAGCCCCACATCGGCCACAGTAAGGTATAGCTTCCATGAGGAAACTGAGACGAACGCGTAGTGAGTGCACGCAGCATAACGCAAGTTTAATTTCAAACTGGGGCTCGCAATTTTGCCGATGTTTGAGTTGCTTCAACGCCGTAACGCGCCCATGGCAGCGCTTTCCTTGCATTTTTCCCGGTCACCAGCAATTGCGGTCCACAACACTCCCCGTTCGTCTTCGTCGCTGTCAACGGTTTGTTTTCGCTCCAACGCTGACAACAGCTTAATCGTTTAAGTACTGGCGTGTTTGAGCTTCTCTTCAGGATCACGCTGCAGTCTACTGTTAGCCTGAATGTTCTTGTGCATGAACGAATGCAGCAAATTCGATGGCGGTATTATTATCTCCAATACAACACGTGACCTAAATGCAATGCTAACGGTGAGCGGTGCTCAATTTCCCGCTGTTCAATCGATCATGATGAATACTTTGAAACCATCGCTATGCAACTTAATCCATCGACTTGAGATCAGGGGAGACCGTGAAGGATGCTTCCGTGCGCTCGCGAACTTCGTCCACAGTGGTCGTCGACGCGATCTCCACGAGCACGAGACCCTTTCCAGGCACCACATCAAACACACCCAACTCGGTGATGACAGTATTAACCACGCTCTTGCCCGTGAGCGGCAGCGAGCAGCTCTTGAGGATCTTCTTAGCTCCACCCTTCGCGTTGTGTTCCATCGTGACCACCACGCGGTTGCCGCTTCCCACGAGATCCATTGCGCCGCCCATTCCCTTGACCATTTTACCTGGAATGATCCAGTTGGCCAGGTCGCCGTTCTCCGCGACTTGAAGCGCACCCAAGATCGTCAGGTGGACATGTCCACCACGGATCATAGCGAACGACTCGGACGATGAGAACGTTGAGGATCCAGGAAGGAACGTTACAGTTTCCTTGCCAGCGTTGATAAGGTCCGGGTCCTGCTCACCCTCGTTTGGATATGGCCCCATACCAAGCAGTCCGTTCTCACTCTGTAGAATCACCTTGACTCCCTCCGGGACATAGTTGGACGCCAGTGTCGGTAGGCCGATGCCCAAGTTCACGTACATACCATCCTTCAACTCTTTGGCGGCACGGCGAATGATTCGCTCGCGGTCCTGTGAGACCTTGTGCTGCGAGTTCTACTTGTAAAAACCACGGTGCACATATTAGCGAAACCAGGAGGTTAACGCCATGCACCAGATGAGTTAAACACCAACCTTCGCATTGGCGAGGGTGAGTCTTTCAATTCGTTTCTCGGAGCTGCTGGCCTTGAAGACGCGCTGCACGAAGATGCCCGGGAGATGCACTTCATCTGCAATCATCATCAAAAACAATGTTGTTATTTGAACTGTCATCAAACTCATTGCATCATAAAGACAAGTTTATACCAGGGTGGATATCTCCAGGCTGCACCAACTCCTCCACTTCAGCAATAGTAACTTGACCAGCCTTGGCGGCGTCAACGTTGAAGTTACGCGCCGTGCCCCGGAACACCAAATTGCCATCTGTATCTCCCTTCCACGCCTTGACAAGTGCGAAATCACCCGTGATTCCTTCTTCCATGACGTAGTTGCGGCCGTTGAACTGACGAACCTCTCGTGGAGCACTGGGGATGTCGATGGAGCCGTCAGACTTCAACTTGATGGCGAAGCCTCCCTCCTATAGAAGACGCTTCACAAGTTAGTCAAGCTGTTTTGCAGCACCGATACGAGTAAATTCAGAATAGGTCTAACCTGAATAATGGTGCCGTACGCCGTGGGCGTGTAAAAAGCAGGAATACCAGAACCGCCAGCTCGAATGCGCTCTGCCAGTGTACCCTACAATACAAGAAATATAATACGTTAGAAATGCGCAGCAAACGAATAAAAATTGAAAAATCTCTCTTTCACCTGCGGCGTGAGCTCCACCTCCAACTTCCCCGTCAAGTACAGCTTCTCAAACAGTGCATTCTCTCCAACGTACGACGAGATCATCCGTTTAATCTGTCAAAGGCAAAATGCAACAAGTTAGCACTGTCATAAGCCAACAGATCAATGGCAAAAAAGCAGCGTCGCGCCTGTCGAGTTTGCAGTAGCAACCCCAGTCCAAAGTCGTCCACCCCCGCGTTGTTCGACACGCACGTCAAGTCTTTGGCTCCCTGTGGCAGCAGCAACAAGAACAGCTATGAGGCCTCCAGCTCTGCGAGTTCAGTCCGTGCACGTAGCCCATTCAACCTGCTTGACCAGCGCTTGGATGCTGTTCTCCGGGATGCCACACAGTCCGAAGCCGCCCACGACGCTGCACATACTTAAATGGTTAAGCAAACGTATAAAGCATCCTAAATAATTAGTTCCTGCTGCCTTACAGCTTGGACCCCGACGGGATATCCTGTACGGCGGCATCGGCGTCCGTGTACACTTTGTGGTGCGACGAGAACCGAGCGCTCAGCGCCCGCGAGAGCTGCCGGTGTGCGGCTTTAGCGGGGCGGAAGGAAGACTGACGCAGCATGGGAGAACGGCTCGCGTCGGGCGTGCGGAATGCGGAATGAGGCCAAGACAACTAGCTGTCCCCAAGTTCAACGCCTGCTTCAACGTCGTTCAGCGTCCCAACTTTCCGCTTACGCACGCGCACAGAAGAATTGGTACGGGCGAACCGTCTTTTTAACCTTGGTGATTGTATGTCGATGAATACTTTTGGTGGATACAATATATATTGTGTTAAACCTGTTGGATCAGATTAATGCTGATGGTAGACATATTCGTAGCGGCTTGTAAAATCTAATACCTACACCGCTTTCAATTTACAACAAAGCATGCAGGATATCTGGGCGTGCACATTTCCAATTGTCTAATGTAGTTTTGTATACCCTCCCTCGACACCGACGTAGAAAGCCAACTGACTAGCTACGCTCTAAAAGTCCTTCTCCGTGAGCAGCGAGATAATCTCGGTCTTCTCGTCCGTGCTGCTCTTGATGGCGCGGCCGCGGCCGTCCAGCACGCCAATCTCCACCACGAAGACGCAGGCCGTGACGGAGGCGCCCGCCTGCTGCACGAGGCGGATACCGGCCTCGCACGTGCCACCCGTGGCCAGCAGGTCATCCACCAGCAGCACACGGTCACCCTTGTTGACGGCGTACGTCTGGATGCTCAGGTGGTCGCCGCCCTCGCTGTTGTCGCCCTTGTACTCCTTGAAGTACTCGATGGTGTCGCTCACGCTCGGCATCTTTTCGGGCTTGCGCAGCATGAAGACGCGCTTCTGGAAGAGCGCGCCCAGGTACGGCGCGAACAGGAAGCCGCGCGCGTCGAAGCAGCCGATGGCGTCCACCTGGTCCATGAAGGGCGCCACGGCGTGCGCGAACAGGTCGAAGGTCAGCTGCAGCTTCTCCGGGTTGGCCAGCAGGCCGCCCACGTCGAAGAACTCGACGCCCTTGAAGGGCACCACGGGGATGGTCTTGGCGAGGCCGGCCAGCGCCTGCTTCTTCACCTCCGGGTCGTCCAGGTTCAGCTTCGTGGGGGCCATCGTCTCTTGCTAGATCGGATCAAATTCGCTAGTGAGACCGTTGAATGCACAGCGGAGACCAGCTCGACTGCGGGGACTGGCTCATCGAGGCTTGTGAACCAGTCAGAGGCCGCGTTTCGGGGGTCAACGGCGCAGCAGCAGGTGTGCATGCGTATCACTGGCACATGTCGCTGTCCAGTAGACAGGAGCAAGTTTCCAGGGCGGTCAACGTCAACGCCCCCGTTGTACCAGAGTGTAGTGCAGGAAGGGCGCCACGTACTCGATGTCGATCATCTTGCTTGAGATCTGCCGGATCAGGACCATTACTGCCGGCGAAATCCTGTGCTCGACAACCGGTTTCTCAAAGGAATCGCTCGCTGCTCGCGGCATTATTGCGCGGGGGTGTTTCTCTATTTGGCTTGATTTTAGTTGGTTCTATATAAATTATTTTCTTGACATTATGTGCAGGCCTGCGCAGCCAAACCACCCCTCTCGATCGAGGCGGCCTCCGATGGCTGCGCAGCCGAGCCCACCCTCGCCATGATGTTGTGGCGGGAATGGGAAATGTAAAGCGCGATCTCTCTCAGTCCTCCTAAGTGAAGCGCAGTAGTGGGTGTGTAGGCTGTAGCACTCTGGTGCTCGTGTGTATAATTCCGATGGCTCAGTCGTCGTTGGACGCAGCGGTGAAGAGGATCAACCCCCTGTGGTTGGAGTCCAACAGCTGACGAAGACGCCCCTGATTCTTCATGTAGTAGTCGTCGGCGAGGCGGCGCAGACGAGTGTTCTCCTCGCGCAGCATCTCCTTGGTCGTCAGCGTGTCGATGAACATCTCGCGCAGCTTGGCGTGCACTCCGCGACCCGCGGCCTTGGTAGCCTCGTCCTCCTGCTGCATCGCACGCAGCGCCGAGCGGAACTGGCGCTCCAAGCTGCTGGTCTCGTCACGTAGAGACTTGATCGTGTTCTGCACCGACACATGGACAACCACCACACCGAATGAGCTCCCAGATTTCGGACGGCAATCAGCGGTTGAACTTACAATCTTCTTGTAGTAGCAGCGCTTCACGATGAGTCTCTGCTTGGCGCGACGCTCGGACTCCGACAGGTCTGAGAAGAGCGACCGCGTGCTCCTCTTCTTGCCGGCGGCAGCAGTAGCTCGTTTGACGGGTCCGAACGAGGCTCCACTTGCTTCCGTGGGCTCGGCCCCGTTCACGATGTTGCGGGTGGTCATGCACTGCTGCTGCGAGCCGTACGGCGAGAACCTGCGCGGCGACCGCTTCATGGTCGCTTTCTCTTGAGTCCTGATGGAGAAAACGCACCATTGCAATGTCAGCGAAGCACGCTCAACTCAATGGTGTTGGCGATCCGTGCACGAACCTTGAGAACGATCTCAGTCGAGTCGAAGTCGGGATGGGCTTGTCCTCTGGGCAGGACGCGGCGTGCTCGTCCTCGTCCACCATCGCCATCATGGCCAAGGCGGCATCGCGGTCCACATCGACGCTCGCTCCTCGCTCTGGCGCCGACACGGACCTGCCCAGCTTCACCTGGCCTCGATTGTCCGCCAGCTGACTGTCATCTTCTCCGATGCTGTTCAAGAGATCCGCAATGCGCAGCATGGTCCTGAGGAAGTGGTGGAGGTATACACAGGGTGGTGGGTGCCCGACGTGTGTTCGCTAGGTAAATAGCAGCACCAGACGCAGCAAACGGAGGTTTGGCGCGAGCGGTGAGCTAAGTGACTGCCACGAGGCAGAATCAATTGTGAGACTGTCCGATCCCCCTGCTGGATTGCTAGCATTGACTCAGCGATTAGCTCTTGGAGCTCGATTCTTGTCGCGCGTCCACCGCGAGTAACTTTCATTTTCGCCACACATTCGCGTCGCGACGTCGCGCACGGTGGGAGCGAGCCAACAACGCCACGCTGAGCGTAGCCATGAGCGCTACAAACGGAGGGGGGACTATGAAGGACGTCCGCTCCATGCACGTTTGCCAAACCGAGCGTCGAGCAGACGCTTGCCGAGGCGGCAGCGCTGACCGAACATCCTGCAATCCGAAGTGACGCCGGCATTTGGCTACGGTCCTTGACACGCTGTCACGTGCAGCGGCGTTACCTACGCAGCGAAAGATCGGCAAAGCTGCTCGCTTGTGGAGGAGACACGCTGCAGTTCTGTCGGACCTCTTGACAGCCAAAGCTCCGACTGTGCCGATATCACCGATGGACCAACACACATGGAGGTCAATAATAGTGCGGGCGTTCACGTTAGCTGCGCCCGCACGATATGACCTGAAAGCGGCGTACAGACGCCTCGCCTCGGTGGACATCCAGCACGCTGCACGCCGTGCTACTAGAAATCCTTGAGCTCGGCAGGGCATCGCAGCGCACTCCCTCCGCGAGCGTCATTAGCTATGCCGTTGCTAATTCTTTGCCATCAACGGCAGCGAAAATCCAACATCTTGTCGTCGGCCATTCCGTGTGGATTTCAATCCACTGGTGAGCATGCATGTGCGCTTGACTCATGCGCCTCTGGTTGTCAATTGCGTGTGGTGGACCTTCGTCTCCGAAATTTTTCTTTGGGCTTTGGCCACGCAGTTGACGCTCTCGAAAAGTAATCCTGTCGTCGTCCGTCGCAGGGTTAGCTAATCGAGTAACTTCGCGCGGCACCGCACCGCTGCACTTTGCAGTTGACTCGCACATGTGCCAAATGGACGCGGCTGACAGCAAAAAGCGCGAGTTGGACGAGGACCAACGAGCCAAGAACCGACTCATCGTCAAGCGCTGCTACTACAAGAAATTGGTACGAGGTTGCCCATGAATTGTGTGCTCGCTCGCTGGACTGACCGGTTGTCACGAGCAGAACACGCTTAATGAACTCCGAGACCAAGTTGCCACTTTGGAAGCCGAGTACGAGCAGGTACTGACGGTGCACCATGAGCGAGATGCACAACCGACGACCCATGCAACCGGAGAAGACGCTGATGCAACCTTTGCTCTGCATAGTGCGTACGTTCAGCTTGCCCAGATGAAGAGTGCGCTGACCAAAGAGAATGCAGAGCTGAAGCGACTGGAAGAACTGCACACTTCAATCGAGAAGCAGGTCGCTCAGCTTGCTGCTGCCCAGGACAAGACTGCCGCTGCAGCTCGGCAGGCTCACGAAGAGAAGAGGTCTAACCCAACAATCGCAGTGCACCCACTTTCTTTGGACCAGTGCCATGGAATTGCACGCGCAGCTTGTGAAGAGGTGAACGCGTTCCGAGAGAGCAAGAGCTTCACCACAGGAACGAATATGTTTGGCTGGAAAGACCGGCACGAACTGCTGCCTGACAAGCTAACTTTCTCGCTCGAAAAGGTATTCCCTGGGCGACGGATGGAGGAAGTATCGTGGGGGACGTGGCAGGTGTTATCACAGCCAGAATTGCTTGCAACGATGTACCCGCGCGATGTAACCCCCCATTTCCATGTGACGCAGCGTCTGGATGAAAACACGGTGATCTACTATCATACACTGGAGCGCGAGTACACTGAAGTGCGTGTGCGAGCATTTATTTTGGTGATGCATGTGGATCTTGGGCCGGACAAAGGTATGGTGCTTTATCGGAGCCTCGATCCTAAAGCGTATCTCCATCACGAAGGGGACGTCATGGTTCGTGACCCTCGTGGACGCAAGAAGGTTGAGCCACAGAAAGAAGATGTCTGGATGAACGCCTTTGTTTGGGGCTTTTTCGAACGAACGGGCGACCAAGGAGAGCACTGCAAGGACAATTTCGGAGGTGTGATTCAGGGCACTGAGCTGGCGACGGCTGGATGGTGGTGTCTCGAGATTCTTCAAATTGCCATGCGCATAGAGGCTGAAGTGATAGGCCCGCAGGCCCTCCTGATGCAGTGAATCAATCGTAGAGTAATAGAGAGTTATAATACATAATACTTGCCCAGATAGCTGGGTTGCACAGTCAAACGCACCGGCATGCTGAATTATTTTCTTCGACGCAAGATTCATCACGACCAGTACATCCAAAGAGGTTCACCCTGCTACTGCCTGTGCCTCCTCAGCCAACGTCATTGAAAGCTGAAAAATTCCGTGAAGTAGCTTCGGCTGGCATTTTCAGCACCCGGACTGCTCCAACCCTGAAGGACGTATCGTGGTGCAGCGCCCTGACAGGCACTTCACCCACGATAGCAGACGCCATAAAAGGCTTGCACCGAACAATCAGTCGATGCGTGCAACGGAAGAAGTGCGTCGCCACATCTGGGTTGATCGGGTTCTGCTTTTCATTTTCGACCAGCCCAACATTCACCACTTGCTCTCCTGTCTGCCCGGCGCCAAGACCAGCAACTTGCTGCGTAGAGAGAACCCTCGTGACATCCCGGTCCGGTTGTCCGCCCAAGTTCCTCAACACAACATCTTCGACCAGCTCCACAGAAATCGACGTGACAGAAGCTTTGCTAGCTGATCCATCCAATCGGCAAACCAGCGTCACCAATTCGCCCGCAACGTACACGTCCTGCGGTATCTCGACTCTCATCTGCAGACTACCGCGATTGACGCAGCACAGCCAGTGAATCACCTCCGACGCAGAAATCTCGAGAGCCCGTGCCGGCGGTGTTATCGTCGGCGGGGCGTGCACCGAAAACTGCTGAGCGGTCTGCAAATACGCCACTGAGTCCGTGTCGGCTCGGATCCACACACTCGCCTGGTACTTGATCTGGACTCGAAGACGCTCCGCCGTTCCGCTGTAGATGTCGCTCAGCTCGAAGCTCGAGGGCAGGTCCGCCGGCAACTTGAAGTTGAAGCTGAACTCCTCGTGGCCTGGACTAAAGAGCGTCGTCGAGGTTAGTTCGACCTAGCAAATTGACAGCCAAGAACAGTGAACAGTTAGCAAGGACAACTCGCCTTCCAACACAGCGATTTCCAACCTCCCACCTTGTGTTGCAGGAAAATCTTGTCGAAAGCGTTGGTGACGGGACTGTAGCCGCCTTCATCCCACGCGACTGCCTCCCTGCCTTGGATGACTACCTCCAGCGCTGTAGGTGGAAACAAAAAATTTGTAAGCTGGTGCCGCGTAATATACGAGACTTCCCCAGACAGAACAGCTCGACTTACGCTCTCTCGTCTGGACCAGCTCCAGCGTGGACAGCCCCACCACGCCGGAAACGACTTCGCCCGGGGCGAAGCTCTCGCTCTGGAGGGCGATGGTGAGGCGTCCGCGCACTCCTTCGACCGACTCGCGAGTCGCCATTGTGCAGTGACCCCCCCCCACAAAGCCAATTGCGCAGTGGAGACGGGGACACGCGGGTGCTTTGTATCAGGCTCCACGTTTCGGTCTAGCCATCTCGGAGAAAGGCACTGAGAAATAACGGGCGAACGTGACGCGGAAACCGCTGCAGACTTGAGGCAAGTTGACCACGCTCGCCTCAACCCAGTCATCACCGACGACAGATCTCGATGATAAAAAAGCGAAGCTGCAACCGAACCTCTCGAACACTGTGAGATCGCCCGTCGTGGCTCGATAGTCGAGCATTACTTGCACCGTTGACGCCGGCGTTGATATGTACGGGCTCACCGTACAGTAATAATGCTGCTTGCCGCAATGGCGAAGTCTCTACGACTACATGTACATGTACAATACAATACCAGGCATGTACATGACATACATCGGCTCCAAGCTATTACCCCCGGTGCTAGTAGCACTGCTACACGTACTGCTATTGCTGCAGGTGCATGCAAGGGCGCTTATGTAGTCAGCGGGCTTGCCCAATCCACTGGAAAGCCGGATCGGCCGCCGTCCCACACTCCGCGCTCGAGTTTCGGTCGAGCCGCGTATGGCGGCTGTACGCGGCCATCCGGGGAGAGTGTCAATGCGGGCTCCAGAGGCATGGCCGCCAGAAGCTCGCGCTGACGCAGTGTCCGACGCATTTCAGCAAGCCATCTTGGTATAAAGCGACGTCGGCTGTATCGGACCCCGTCCGGTGCATGGTGCATTTTCACCAGCCGTCTTCGCGCCTACACTAACTTTCACAGGTCCCAGACCTGGTGTATTTCCTGCATGACGTCATCATTACCTCTCGAACTCGCATTCGTTTATCACCTATAAATGAATTCTTACAGTTCTATTCCTGTCTCTACCCCCAATCAGACTCCCCCACTGTACTCTTTCATCCTCCGTTCTCGGGACAGTTCAGAATCACTTTGGAGCTCCCGGAATGACGAGTTCCCCACCGTCCATGGCGACTCCGTTCCCCCCGCACGCGCCGCTGGCCGTGGAGTTCCACGAGGCGCGGCCCGACTTCCTGCCCGAGGACTGGAGCGACACGGACCAGCAGATCTTCGAGAGTTTGCTGCTGCCGTCGCCCAGTTCGTCGTCCCTCGCGGACTCGTCCGACTCGTCGACGTCCGTCAAGCCAGACCCGCTCCAGAGCAAGAAGAAGACGCGCGGCGGCCGCAAGCGCGTGACGGTGGAGGAGAAGCGCATGAAGCACCGCGAGGTGCAGCGCCGCTTCATGCAGCGCAAGAAAGAGATGCTGGCGGGCGTCAAGAAGTCAATCGTGGCGCTGGAGAGGCAGGTATCCGTGCTCAAGCTCTCGAACGAGCGGGAGGCGCTCGAGACCGAGAATAGGACGCTGCAGCACGAGGCGGACGCCAAGGCAGGGACCCCCGCGGTGTCGACGCTCGAAGCACTGGAGATGATCTTCCAGAAGGAGGCGCAGGCCGTAGAGCAGCAGTTTCAGCCGTTCACTGTGCAGCAATGGCAGCAACTCGTGTGTCAGACGCTCGAGAGCGTGGATAGCATCTTGACACAGGAAGCCATGCAGGCGTCGGGGATGAATGTCATGGGCTGGTCAGACAGACGCCACGTGGAGAACACCAGCGTCAAGTTCACGCTGCACAAGGCCTTCCCCCATGTGTGCGCCGAGAACCTGTGGAACACCACGTGGCAGAGATTGACCACCGACAGCTACGCGAGCTTCTTCAGTCCCTCGCTGTTTATTCGGGTGAGTAGTGGCGTGTTTTCGTGCTGGGTTGAGGAGGGTTCTGATGTTTTGTGTTGTTGGTCTTCTTCTTCTTGTAGAAACACTTGCTGCAGAAAGTGTGCGACGATGCGATCATCATCTACCGAGTGATCTGCTACCCGCAGACTGGCCGCGTCTCGCGTGCCATTGAGGTCATCAGTCGTGTGAGAAGGGAACATGATTTTGTCTACTTCGTGCGGACACTGGACCTTCCTGCTGTGAAGGAGCGGGTATGTGCCACAGACATCTGGACCCAGTCGCTGACGGTGCTGCGCTTCATGCCCAGCGATCCGAATCGACCGGAAGTTGGCTGCGTCGTGCAGTACGGAGGTCACTATGTGAACATCCCGAAGGGTGGCGTCAAGTACTGGCTCATGGAGATTTTGTTTTTGGTGCTCCGCTTCGAGTCGTCGTTGATCTCGCCCATGTTTTCACTCAGCAATTGAGATGTTCGCAATGCGTGTCTAGCTTTGTGTTTTGACTAATAGACCGTTAACTTATCGAGAGGATGTTTCCTTGTTCACATTAGACTCCCACAAGTTACAGCAGAAGAGGTCGTGGGGGTTATTTCCTTCTTCCTGCAATCTTGAAAGGCGACTTAGTGCTTGTGACAATACCGGTATCAAGATTATGAGCTGGGCGCCGCCGAGACTAGAATTAATGACGGCCGGTTCTTCATTGCACCATCACATCATTATTGCCGGAAACTCTACATGTACATGTAGCACCTGGTGGATGTCCTTAACACCTGATCGGGAAGGATTCAGGAATCGACCCCTGTAGCCGTATATTATTACGCCTTAAATACGTAAAATAGTCGTCCGCTTCGTCCGCCCCACACATTGTGATGGCGGACGGCCCAACTCCGCCGAGCAAGAGGCAGCGCCGCAAGCTGGAGAAGGCCCGATGGCTGGCCGATCGCAAGGCTGCCCAGTTGGCTGAAGGTACTACGCCCTCCAAGCGGAAGCGACGGAACCAGCGCCAAAGTCGCGGGATTGCGAGTGGAACTCCGTCCGCCGCTGTCCACTATCAAGTGTGCGCGTCCGCCACTTGTGACAATCGGTTGGCAGGCAACTCCTGCGTCGTGCGCAGCATTGATCCTTATGTGCATCGCTTTGCTCTGTTTGCTAAAGGTCGTTGGGCTGGACGCTCATTGCGCGAATTGTTTGCAAGCGAATTCCCGACTCTCTCCACCGCCTACTGCGTCCGAGCAGCTCAATTGGGACTCGTCCGTGTCAATGAAGCAGCGGTGGATCTGGACACGGTTATCAAGAGTGGAGATTTCTTTGAACACCTAAAGCATCGACATGAACCGAGCGTTCATCTACCGGTGGAAGACGCTACGAAGGTGTCGGAGTTGGCGTCGCTATCCACGACATGGATACATTTGGAAACGGACGAGTTGATGGTGGTGGACAAGCCGTCGGGGATACCTGTTCATCCGACAGGCAGCTTTCAGCTGAACTCGTTGACACACATGCTGCGGCATGATCGACAGATACTTGCAGCATTCGATGAAAAAGAGGACAGGGCTCTGGAGCTGTTTCCGGTGCATCGGCTGGATCGACTCACGTCTGGATTGCTGCTGTTTGCCAAGTCAGCGGACAAGGCGCGTAGTCTTACTGCAGAATTGACTGCGACGTCGGAGGAGGAAGGTGCTGGAAGTCGATCAGTGCAGAAGTACTATGTGGCGAGAGTGAAGGGCGAGTTTCCAGATAGTAAAGCAGCTTTTGCAGGTGTTGAGGGATTGGGCTCGGGGCTCGTGAAGATCGAGGAAGCGGACGGTGGCTACTGGCGCGTAACAGCACCAATTGGTTTGATGTCACCTCGACAAGGGCATGTGCGCTGTGTGATTGACGCAGCTGACTCCAAGCCTTCCGTGACGCTGATGCGACGACGTGGTGAAGCCGTCGGAGGTGAAAGTATCGTCCAGTGTCTGCTTGTGACGGGTCGCACACACCAGATCCGCGTGCATCTGCAGCATCTAGGTTTTCCCATTGCAAATGACCCTATGTATGGACCTGTAGATGACGATACAAAACAGCTATCAGAGCGACCGACAGACAGAAGCAATGAGACTCCTGCACCTGATGCTGCAAAGCCCGTTGAAGGCGATGCAGGTAGCGATGGAGACAAAGGTGAAGGCGACGAACAGCGATGCATCCGTGTGTGTGATCTCTGCACGGCCAAGAAAGAAGGGACTTTGCTGATTGAGGAACATGATGCTGTGTTATGGCTGCATTCGTATCGGTACGAGTCACCCCAGTGGTTCTTCGAAGTACCGCTGCCACACTGGGTCACTTTGTCAGCAGCTACACACGAGTAAAATCCTAAACTGAACATCGATCGCCTCTGATCGGTTTATTTTGTCACATAAGTCCGTGTCACTCATCAAGTAGTCTTCAGGTCCTCGCCATGCTGCCCGTATCCAGGCTCCCATTCCTCCTCCCGGCGCTTCGCAGCGTCCGCGGCATCTCCACGCGCGTGCGGACGCTGCCCGAAAACGTGTTCGCCGAGTTCTCGGCGCTGGCGGCCAAGCACGGGGCCGTGAACCTGGGGCAGGGCTTCCCGTCCTTCCAGACGCCGCAGTTCGTCAAGCAGGCGGCCATCGACGCCATCAACGACGGCAACAACCAGTACACGAGACCTGGTGGCCACGTGAGCTACGTGGAAACGCTGGCGGAGATGTACTCCCCCCTGCTGGACCGCGAGCTGGACCCCATGAAAGAGATTGTGACGTTCAACGGCGCCCAGGAGGGCATCGCCTCCATCATGGCGGCGCTGCTGGAGCCCGGGGATGAGGTGCTCACTTTCGAGCCGTATTTCGACGCCTACGTGACAGTGTCGCAGCTTCACGGAGTCAAGTCGAGCGGCGTGCCCTTCAAGTTCGACCCGGCCAAACGGGCGGCGTTCCTGAGCCAAGACGCCCACGTGGACGCGCGCTTCACGTCCCACGACTTCCAAGTGGATCTGGACAAACTGGAGGCCATGCTGACCCCTAAGACCAAGATGCTGGTGCTCAATACACCCCACAACCCGACGGGTAAGGTCTTCTCCAAGGAGGAGCTGCTGCAGCTCGCCCAGGTGCTGGAACGCCACCCGAACGTCATCGTGCTGGCCGACGAAGTGTACGAGTTCATGACGTACGACGGACTCAAACACGAGCGGATTGCAGCGCTGCCGGGCTTCTTTGACCGCACCATCTCACTCTTCAGTGCTGGTAAGACCTTCTCGTGCACGGGCTGGCGCGCGGGCTACGCGGTGGGCCCTGCGCACCTTGTGGGGGGCATCACCAAGGCGCACAGCACGGTGCCGTTCTGCGGTACCACGCCGTTCGAGGTGGCGCTGGCTTCTGCTTTCCGCGAGGCGAAGCACAACGGATACTATGATGAGCTGAGGGAGACGCTGCAGGTACGGCGTCAAACGCGATAAATTAGTTTGGCTTGGGGGTAGTGTACACTAACATTACATGCTGCAGACCAAGCGCAATCGCCTGTGCGACGCGCTCCAGGCGTACAACTGGCGCCCCATCGTTCCTGAGGGCGGCTACTTCGTGTGCTGCAATGTGGCGGGTCTACCGTTCTACGACGAGTTCCGTGACATCAAGATCACGCCGGACACCTCGAAGACGGTGAGTAAATATCGGCGGTGCTGTGGTTGTGTCGACTTGAACTCACGTGCGTCTCCGTTGTGGTGTATGCAGGAGTTCCCGGACTACCAGTTCGCGTACAAGCTGGTGAAGGCTGGCCACCTCGCGGTGATCCCAACGTCGCCCTTCTTCAGCCGCCCCGAGAACCGCCTTGCCCCCGGCGTCGTGCGCCTCGCCTTCTGTAAGGACGACAAGACGCTGGACGATTCCATCCGTGTCATCGAGTCCCTGAAGAACTAAGGCACATAGAGCAACGTAGATGTCACATCTGTTAAGTCTCGCGCTCAACTCCGCTGCAAGTTTTGCTGAACGTGCTTGCGAATTGCTTCTGCTGTTGGTTCTGAAATCCACGGGAGCATTCGTTTCCAATGCATCTCATTAAACTTGAGCACAGGTACCTGTGCCGCTGCAAAGTTTTTGAAGCGGAAACTCAGTGAAAGCGCACTGCCGAGCGACATTGGCGGAATCGAACGGAAAAAATCGAGGCGCGACGCAAAATGTGCATCCAAACCTCTCACAACGCCGCCATTGAAGTCGGAGCGGCAGAAACTCGGGGAGGGCAGTTCGTATCCCTCGGTTAGCTCCTGCTGGGCAAGCTGGTGGAGGTTCGCAGACAATGACTGCAGGTGTGGCTGTACGATAACCGTTGCGTTGGGTAGTTGTCTTAACCGAAGCACTTCCGGTGGATCACTTCCGTCATGAACAATTGCAACCACAACCTTCTTGTGCATGGCTAGCATCGTTCCAATACGCCGACTCTTGACCACGTTATGGGCAGGGGCTGAACGAGCCAACTCGTGCAGTTGTTGGGCTGTAAGGAAGAGTACCCCCATGCGAACACTCAGCAGAGCATCCGCCTCCAATGCCTCATCAATGACCACAGTGCATCCTGTGTGTTTCGCTAATGCAAATGCTGGGAAACCACTAGAGCTCGCGAAGGATGAACTGGCGAAAACAATCCATTTCGGAGGTTGGCTCTGTGGCTGGGTCGCCCCAGATATCGTCGGTTCCGGGCTTGTCAAGTCAACTGTAGACACTTGAACACCTCGAGCAGGAGACATTAGTCCCCGACTACTGGTCGATGGCAACAAACTAAACGTTGGGGCAGCTCTCTCGTCCTCATGCGTTTTCCTGGAAACGAGCGATGCAGCAGAGGTAAAGCCGTGGTTGTCCGATTGAGGTGCTGGCAGTTTGTCTTCATGCGCTAGACGCTGCTGTGATTGCTGTGCATGTAGTTTTGCCTGTCGTCGCTCTTCCAACTTCTTCAGCGCTTTCAAGCGGTTTGCTTCGATCTTTTTGTGCATTTCACCATGTGGTTTCTTAGCGCTGTTCTCAGCTATTGATGCCATTTGCTGCGTAGTCGTCTTTGCCGAATCTGTCTCCTGACCATCTGAGTGAGACCCGTTCGCACCAAGCAAGCTGAAGCTAGGCAGTGTCATGTCTGGATCCACTGAATTTGCGTGAGCACTTTCCTCTTTCCCGGTCTGGGTTCGACCCTCGTATTGGACGCCTGAAAACGGTTTGGCAGTCTCAAGCAAGTTAAAACTGGGAGAAGGCTCTGCTTCAGTCGAACTGTCGTCTTCATCCACCTCCATTATAGTTGCTGATGCACCAACCTGAGCTGATATAGTTAATGGCATCATTGCAGCATCCTCTAGCGTATCAGGCAGGCGAGAACGTGAGCGCGGTCGCGGCGACGGTGTATCAGCCTCAGTTGGGCCATTGTGCAGCTCGTCCAGACATGCACGAATTATACCATTAGACGGAAGCGTTCCTAATTGCCTTCCTCCTCGACGGAACAGCAACGGAGAGCCTTGCGACTCAAACAGCGACCGCGCATAGATAGCGCGCATATTTGGACTTGACTTCTTCCGCTTCTTCTTATTTGTGCTGCTGCTGCCAGCGTCTTCAGGAAATACCACCGACTGTGAATACAACAGCTGCGATGAATCGTTAATGAAAGAATCATCAGCTGCATCTTTGTAGTCATCGCCATAGTCATCTTCATCGTCATCATCACCCCTTGCTCCACCTCGAACCTCCGCTGTATCATCAATGAACGCTGCTGCGAGAGCACGGGATGTCTCTCGTCGCTGCTTGGACCTCCTGATTCGTTTCTGCCATGGCGAAGTTCCCGCTGGGGACCCCTTCGTTCCCCGCTGTGTAAACATTTGCGATTGCGATGCATCATACTTTCGCTTCAGCCGCCGAAAAGTCTTGCGCTTCTTCTTCGCCTCTGCAGACGAAGGCGAGGCTAATAAGTGGCTTGGAGACGAACCTCTCGTCGCAGACGTCAGAAGGGGGGGCTTGGGAGATCGAGCTTTGGCTGCTAGGGTCGTCTTTTGCTGCTCGGGAACATTGACTGCGGCTGTGGAATTGCGATGAAGAGGACAGTACGCGATAAACAGCGTTCCACTTTCGGTGCCTTCTCCATTCGGAGGGTCTAATTGATCCATCCGATAATGCGCGTGAGCGGCACAACTGACATGAAAAGCGGCCATACATCGCTTGTGTGCACACTGGATAATTCCATGGCCCTTGGCCGAGCGGCACAAAGAGCAGTCCAGCGTTTTTCGGTCCGGGTCCAAGCTACTAAGTGTCCCGAGAACAAGCATATCATCGTCTCCCTGCACCACTCGAAATTCTGGGATCCACAGGAAACATTGAACATGCACCCAGTGACCGCACTCTGTCCGTTTGAACGCACCACCGCGCTGTGGGCAAAGCCGGCAGCGCGGCTGACTTGGATTAGCAGTACTATCGCTGGTTCTTGCTCCCTTACATACGTCGCAAAACCACTTATCACTTGGTACAATACGGATCCCGTAGCAAAACTGATGAACCGCCACATTGCAGCCATCGCAAAATACGATAGGGTCGTCATGATAGGACTCACTTTCCAGGCAAATCGAGCAACCGCTTTCGTCTTCTTGCTCCGGTTCGTCTTCTTTCCGTTCACTCTGAAATGACTGTTGCGCAGCATTAATATCGACAGTTGTATGAGGCTTCGGTGACAAAATAGAATCTCTGCGCTTCATGTTCTCATCATGTTTCGCGGCCACCGTCTCTGTGAGATCCACGACGCTTGCGTTCATATCAGCAGTCGATCCAGTGTCAACCGCAAGTTCGTTCTTAATCATGGTATTTGCTTCGTTTGCTTCATCGAGTTCATCACCATCAGTACCATCGTCACCTGGTTGGGACGCTTCTTTCTGAGGAGCTGCTGCGATGTTAGTTGGCTCCAGTACAACTCCAGCTTTCTCATCAAGAGGAGGAAGCAGCGCAAAAGAATAGGCAGAAGGCTCAACCTCGGTGTGATCCCTATCGCCTGCGTCACTTCCCGGATCTGTGCCAATATTAGTATCACTTCGAGGTTGAAGCAATGCGAAAGAAAATACAGGTGATTCATCTTCTACTGGACACACGTCATGCTTTTCGGGTGGGGGCCCTGCGTTTGCGGTTGGAACAGCGAGCTCATCCTGCGGCACCTCAGCACTTTGCGTTTGGTCCAAGTCACTATTTTCACCTTCATCCTCATCAAATTGCAACTGCCGAATGCCATGCAACCGAGGAACAATCGGAAGTCGTTGTGTAGGCTCAGTGCAATTGTTAGCTTCGATAACCACCACGTGCTGCTGATGAGCTTCCACATGCGAGCTAGGAGAAGGTCGAGGAGAATCAGACGTTAGTGTCAACGACAAAGTCGCCGACATTTGCTCGTTCTCAAGGTTTTCCGTGCTGATGCGCTGATCACCAGACGCATTCACAAATACGTCTTCTGTCTGCGCGCCTTTGTCGTTCGCAGCAGCAATAGCCTCGCTTGCTTGGATTGGCTCCTTTGATGCGCATATGACTATAGGCAAGTCTTGACTACTCGATTCCGTTTTTTGCTTCTTTGCTGCGGATATCTTGTCTTGGCTCTCTTGTAGCCGTTTGTTGCTATCCCTGGATGATTCATCAACCTCAACAGCAGATGCAAACTGAGTTGCAGTATCCACAAACTGCGGGCTGAAGTGCATGTCAACGAAGTTCACCGACTCATCCATAACAACAAAAGACTCGCCACACCTTCTCGCATCATCTAGACCACTGGGAGTACTGGTTGGGTGCCAAGGAGAGCCCATTTCACTGTCAGTTTCTGCGTTGTTTGTAGTCACGCTGGATCTCCCACGGTTTTCACTTGCCTCTAAATGCGGGGATTTGGATAGGTCACCATAATCAGTAGAGGCTCCTTGTACAGCGCTGCTCGAGTTTACAGTGTTTTTCTGGCCCCCATTGTCATTGCTTTTATCTTCTTCTTCATCCGATTCTGAGTCCAACACCTCGTCGACACCGTTGATCTTACGCACGAGACGCTGGAGCATCAACGAGCGAGCAGAATACCCCACCCGATTAGTAACACCCTTCCGTACCAAACTACGCGGCTGGTATCGTAGTAAATGTGGCCGGTTAGCGACGACAGGAAACAATTTATTCCGTGAGCTTGAGGCGAAATTTGGCGGAAAGTATTTCATCATCGCTACAGCTCGTTCGGCGTCGCTTAGCTGCCACAGATCAGGGTCCACTGCTCCCGACACAGCTTTACCACCCACCTGAGACGCATGAAACGTCGGAATCGTCATTTCCAGCTCACTCAACTGCGGATAGAGGCAAGTTGGCAGCATACGTGGGCACTTCGAGTACGTGAATTTGTTCTTGAAGGTTGTGAGGGCACGGCTGACGGTCTTCGCGGCTGACGCGCTGCGTGCAAGCTTCTTCTGTTCATCGCCTTCTGTCACTAAAATAATGACTCTGCCCACACGTTTGCGTCCTGTTCTGCCCATTCGTTGAATCATTCGCACAGGCGAGGTAAGTGCATCGAATGAGACAATGAGATCAACTTCGCCGATATCTAGGCCTTCCTCCGCGATGCATGTCGCCACGAGAACATTGAACTCGCCTAATCGAAACCTGCGCACAATCTCCTGCTGTACTTTCTGGGTTTGACCTTTGTTTTCTTTGGCCTTGCCAGACGCACCCTGGCCAATAAATGGCTGTGCGCTCAGGAGAGGTGCAAGAGGGAGCAGCAAAGCTACAATTTCCGATACACTTGCTCGATATTGTGTGAAGACAATCGCACGGGTGCTGGACTTTCCCACAGCATGCCGCTGAAAGTGCTCCAGGAGAACCTCACGAAGTTTGACAAGCTTTGGATGGCTAACCGTGGTTGAAATACTTGCCCCGGGCGTCACTGCCAGGCTCAGCTCTAGTGCTTGGAACTCCGTGGACAGTAACATTTCTCGCTTGGACCACGACATTTTACCCTTCTTCCGTTCTTCCCCCCAGCTCATAATTTGCTCACGAAAACTGCTGAGTCCGTGGCCCGTTAACAGGCTCTTGGCATGCAGCAAGCTCACCAGAAGTGCCAAATCACTTTCAGCACTGCGGTTTGAGGAGTAATTGGGGCTCTTGCGAAAACGCTCACGCGCTTGGAGGACATACCAGCTGCTAAGTTTTTCCGGATCACTGTACTGAATGAGATTGCCTCGGAGAAGCCGCTGAACGATCGGTGCAAAGCACTTCAGAAGCTGTGCCTTCACTTCCATAATCTGGGCACCCAGATGACAAACGATGACCTCTTCCTGGCGTGCGTGGGTGTACTTCTTCACATCAGGATCATCAGCCGAGCGACTTTCGATGTGGGAAATACGTAAGTTGGTTACCACGTCCTGAATCACGTCAAATTTCGCTCCAGGTGTGGCCGAAAGTGCTAGCACGCGGAAGAAGTGCGTCTTGGCTTCAATTTCCTGTACAACGCAGCAGTACGCATAATTCCCTGTAGCACGGTGGGCTTCATCCACTACGATGCACACAAACTTTTCAGCTGCGCAAACGCCTCGTCGGAGGTCGTTTTGCAAACTCTGTGGCGTGCAAAAGAACACCCGCCTGGAGCTCCACAGCACACGACGCATGGTCGGCGGTACATTTCCCTGCAGCTCAGCAGTATCTGACAGCGGAATACCCATGATCTCATGGCAGGCTTTAATCTGCTGTGCCACCAACGGCTTCGTCGGAGCCATGAACACGATCTTTCCAGTCGGAAACCATCGATAAAAATTGTACATGACCACAGCTGCCACGAGCGTCTTACCGAGTCCCGTCGGCAAGGACACGAGCGTGTTATGGTATAACGCCTTCTCTGCAATTGTCAACTGATAGTCTCGAATGGAGTAGTTGGTCGGGTACACAAAATTCTGCGCCGCCTGGTAGTCGATCTGGGGAAAGTTCGATCTCGCTATAATGTCCAAGTACCTCGTTTTGGCCTGCGAATCTTCTCCTGCTGCACGTCTCGGCATCTGCACAGGCGACGCAGCTGCTCTCGTACTTGTAGTAGTAGCAGCGTGACCCGATCTCCTCGACGTCAACACAAGTCCCGGTCTCGTCGTCGCCGGCGTCAGCACCGTCTGTTGCGCGCTCCTTACTGGCTGTTCCTTACTGACCGTGAACAGCGAGGGCTCCGACCGTCCGACGTCCACTTGCTGCTCCTGTTGCTGTCTTTGTTGCGACGGCGGCACCGCAACGGGCGCCGACGTCCCGTCGAAAGAAAGTCTGGCCTGTATAGTCTTCCTCGGAGCGGTAGAAACTCTCACTGGCGACGGGGCCGGCGCTGCAGCTTGATAGGACTGGCCACGGGGTGTAGAACACACGAGACACTTCCCTCTCGACGCCTCGTTCTGCAACGTACACGACCTGCAGATCCAGACTTCGGCGACTGTGGGCTGGTTCTGGTGGCTGTGGCTCTGCAGGTGGCGAGATTCGAGCGCCGCGATCTCCGACAGCAGCGCGTCGTCCCATTCGTCCTCCTCCATCGGCAACAGCGGCGGCAAGCACGTTCCGTCTCGGCTGCTTTCGAGTGCGGAATGAAAAATGTGCGGAATGAAGGTCTTTTCCGCCGCACTTCAGCCAATAGACACACATCTATTTTACGTCATGGGGCGCGAGCGCGAGTGCGGCGTGCTGTGCCGCTACTTCTTCCAGCAGATGCTGCTGGAGGGGGACGACGCGCGGCTGGACGAGTACGCGTCCTCGCTGCTGCTGTCTGCCAGCCCCACGCTTGCGGAGCTGCGCCGCAAGTTCCCGTTCGAGGGCGCGTATCACTTCCGCCTGCAGATTGCGCTACCCGGGGGCGACCCGTCGACTTGTTACTGCTGGAGGGACCTGACGGATGAGAACCGCCAGCTACCGGTGGCCGGGAATGGAGAGATGAGAGTGAAGGTCCTGCAGCTGGAGCCCGCGGACGAGGGGGAGAAGCCCAAGCCTGCGATCCAACAAGACCTCGTGGACGTGCCGGAAGACCGACAGTTCGGCGCCTTCTTCCACTGGCAGAGCAAGCCCCAGAGCGAGGGGAGCACAGGGCACCCCATGCCCCAGCCACAGATGCAGCATCAGGACGTGGGCAGCGTCTTGTTTGGCGTCAAGAAGGCGCTGGCCTCCAAGATGAAGGGCTCGGCGCAGACGCTGCAGAAACACTCGGCGCAGATGTGGGAGAAGGTCACTGCGGCCGCCTCTGGGGTGGGGGGAGGGGCCGGCAATGTGCCTCCGACGGCGGTGGCCTTGGCGCAGCTTGCCAAGTTGATTGGCGCGATGAAGGCACCGCTACATCCTGAGAACCCTGACCACACTGTGATGCTGCAGCGGTTGTGGGCCTCGTGTTTTGATACACAACCGTTCGCGGTGACGAGCGCGGAGTGGAATCGCCTGGGGTTCCGTCATGGAGACCCCATGCGCGAGATGCAGTACTTGTTGCCGCTGCAGTGCCTCGTGTTTTTCCACGAGGTGCACCGCACGGTAGCGTTGCCCATTCTGAACGACCAAAGCGGCCCTGAAGCCTATTCGTACGCGCTGGTGGGGTCACAGATCGCGTACGTGCTGTCTGATATTTTGCAACTGCGAGATGGTGGTTGTCTGGGCTCTGAGCGCCCGTTCTGGAGACTCTTCGAGGACCCGGTGGCCTTCTTCGAGCTTTACTGCATTGCTTTTCGCGCGTTCGACGCATCGTGGAAATTAAACTCGACCAACTCGTCGGACATCAACTTCCACCTCAACTACGTGGGTGACTTTACACAAGAGCTACTTCATCGCGGCCCCGAGAGTGTGGGTAGCCTCGTCGAGCACGCCTATCAGTTGCAGAACTGGTAAGGAGACAGGATATACTTGAAGGACCAGCACGCTCGATAAAATATGCAATTTATACACATCGATTCCACATTACAGCCGAACAGGAACGGTAAGTGTAGCACTGATGAGCTCCTCCATGGTTGGCACCGCCGTCTGGTTGGACGCGAACGACTGTGGGAACGCCTTTCGGAGTTTCTTCATGAGGACCTCCCGCTTTTTTGGCGTGTCGATCTGAGCAAACACCGGGCACAGCTTCACTTTATCCGCCTGATTTACAAGGCACGTGTGAGCATCAGCGGACAACACAAGAAAGTGTATATCACGTCCGCACCAGAGTCGAGTCCCGCAAACCCCGTATCAGCGTTTCCTGAACATCGCGGAAGACGAAAAACGTGCCGGAAGTGCTGATGCTCACAATGGTCGGGTCAACCTGTGTAGGCGATTCGCGAATACCCACTACTCATCCACATAAAAGTTTAGGCGCATGAACCAAGGTGCAGAGTGAATGGCACGCTAGCTTACCACAGAACATTGAACAGGCCGGCAGCAGCATCCGGAAGCGCACCAGTCTCCGTTCACTCTGGATCGCGTATATTTGCCCACTCCAAGTACAGACGACAATCTAATGCAGCCAAGCAATAAATGTTAGTCTCTGCACTTAAAACAAGAGCCCACACAAAATTCTTGCCGTACCGCATCCTGACGGTCTCCTCCAGCAGCAATCATTTCGAGCCTGTCAGCGTTTACCACGGCCTCAGGCAGCTAAACAAATTCAGCGGAGAGTTGTTAACGCACATACCCTGCCCTGCAGTTTGAACGAGGACCTTGGCGCACCTGAAAGTCCCATTGTCTCTCCCCGGACGATGAGAACAGCGATACCAACCCATTCATGGACACGAGTGCTGTCATGCCACGTTCACCGCCCAGCTCGATATCACCCACAATAAACGTGGTGCCGTCCTTGTCGTGAGCAGGACCATTCCAGGGCACGACGTCGCGCTTGTCGGCAGGACCATCTCCGCTTGGCTCGCTAATACAGAACACTTCGCCCGAGAAACACCGAACTAAGAGCTGAGGTCCAGCGTCTGGATTTGACAGGGTAGAGTGAATCACGATCAACTTTTCAACCTCGCCAGTTATCTCCATCTGCGCGACTTGGGAGTACTCTGCGAGCTAGACAGCACGATCGCCGTGAGTACATCTCATTTACCTCACCAAATCCAACAGAGTTACGAACCTCATCGGGGTCATCATGGTCAATATCGGGTCGGTAGGTGAGCACTCGGCCGTCACGCGTAGCAGTTATGAGTTCTCCGTTCAAGCACTCGACATCGCAGATATTGAGCGCCACATTCTAGCAAGCAGCAGCATCCAGTTAGTCCATGGAACTACATAGTACAAGTCTAATATACGCCGGCTTACAAACTCGGTGCACAGCTGCAGCACGTCAGCACCCTCCACGGATCGAAACACGGAGCATTTTCCCTCCGTTGTCGCCACAATCACCCGAGTCTGCCCCAACAGCACAATAGCAACTCATTCGTCAGCTCACTTCTCCCAGTAGTAGCTCCCTCCGGCAGTACTCACGTCGCCAACGAGTGAGTTATCCAGGCAAATGGACGTCACCGATCCGTTCACTTCGCAGCTCCTCCACTGCACCAGTCGGTCCCCCACAATCTCCAGTACAGTATCCTCATCAGCACAGCCAAAAACCATAGAAAATAGCAGTGCATTTCACCTTAAAGACCGAGACCTTGCCCAGCAACGAGCCGAAGAGCAGCTCCGTGGAGCCGTCGCCGTCTACGTCGCCTACCGCGTGTGCATTGGCTAGGATCTTCCCGTCCAGCTGCGCCGCGTACGTCGGCGTCAACTCCAGCTACCAAATATGGCAAAGCAACGTCAGCACCAGTCCGCGCCACACGGCGAGCCATACACCGCGCACCTGTCCTCGCATACGTCCTCACTCCTTATCCGTTACAAAATCCGTTATGACAGGTCTAGTATCAAACATCTATGCCCGCATTTAGCAAGTTGAACTTATGCGTTCTCAGAATCCAAGGTTGCCCACTGCTCACTTCCACTTTAGCCCCACGCCCCGCACCCCACAACTCGCCATGCAGTCGCTCGCCTCCAAGCTTCGCTCCCCAGCACTAACCAGGCACGTGGCAGCTCGTGTCTCTTGCGTCGCTCGTCGCGCGCCTCTGCTTCGCTCCTCCGCCTTCCTGCAGCCTTCAGCGCCGTCCGTTCCGTTTTCCAGCGGAGGCAAAGGTGCGTTCGCCAGGTCCCGCAAGAACCAACAGCAGAGCGCGGCTCAGACTGAGGAGATAGCGGAGCTGGAGCTCAACCGTCTGGCCGTGATTGGCGGCGGCAATATGGCCGAAGCCATCATCACGGGCGTCATGAGCGAAGGCCTGATCCGCAGCTCCAAGGTCGTCGTGTCCGATCCAAACCCAGCCATGCGCGGCAAGTACGCCAAGCTCAACGTGGAGACGCACACGCGCAACAGTGTGGCAGTGAAGGACGCGGACGTAATCTTGGTGGCCGTCAAGCCCCAGGTGGTCGACGACGTACGTGGCTCTGCAGCTTGGCGGATACTTTACTTTGGAGCTGACCTGTGGTTGACTCATTCAGGTACTTCGAGCGGTGAAGGCAGCGATGGACCCGGAGGCGCTGGTGATCTCTGTCGTGGCGGGGCAGAGCATCAAGCAACTGCAGAAAATGCTGGGCCCGGACAGCCACATCATCCGCACCATGCCCAACACACCCGCGATGATCGGAGAGGGCACGACGGTGTGGGCGCAGTCGGCGGAAGTCACGAGCGTGCAGCATGAATTGACGAAACAGATCCTCGGGTCTTTTGGTGTAGAGGTGTGTGCATTGTGGTTGCAGCGATTGCTGCTGCTTCGGCGATTAACCAAGTTTTGGTTGCTACTGCAGGTGTTTGTAGACGACGAGAATGCACTGGACATGGCGACGGCGCTGTCGGGATCGGGTCCTGGTGCGTTTATAGTTCTACGACCTCTTACATCTGTTGAACACCAATTGCTAACTCCTGTTTGTTGTTATTTGCTGCAGCCTACTTCTTCCTCGTCGCCGAGGCGATGATCGACACTGGCGTGCACATGGGCTTCTCTCGGCCAGTGGCCACGGTACGAAAGTCAATTGATGTTCGTCTACTCAACACCCCACTAACGCTCTTCTTTCGTTTCGCAGAAACTGGTGCAGCAAACCATGCTGGGCTCTGCACTCTACATGCAGGCGGAGGACGTACACCCAGTGGAGCTGCGGAATAACATCACCAGCCCTGGCGGCACCACGGCCGCCGGCCTCTATCGAGCAGAGAAGAACGGCTTCCGCGCCGTCATCGCCGACTCCATCTGGGCCGCGTACGAGCGGTGCCTGGAGCTCGGCTCGTCCGAGCCCATCCAGCGCCAGCGTCCGCGCTCGTGAGCCCCAAACCAACTTAGCCCGCAAGTCTAAGACATCAATCCCAAGAGAGGCTTGAACCTATGCTGCTTCATTTTCATGCGTTAAGCTAGTTTTCGCGCCCTGACCAACAACACCTCAGTTCAAAAACCGCCGAGACTCGCTTAACTTCCTCGCTCCATGGGCCGTCGCTCCGCCTCCCCCCGTCGCAGCCGCAGCCGCAGCCCACGTCGCTCGCGTCCGCGCAGTCGCAGCAGCAGTCGTGGCCGCGGATCCCCCGCCCCCAAGCGCTCGCGCTCTCGTTCCCGCGGAGACCGTCGCCCGCGCTCCCGTTCCCGCGACCGCCGGAGAGATCGTAGCCGCGGACGGGACCGCCCGGACCGGCGTGGACGCTCACGCTCGGCGGACCGCGGCCGCGACAGAGGACGGAGTGAGCCCATCAGCCTCCTGGTGCGTAACCTGTCGCCCGAGACGTCGCAGGACGAACTGCGCCGCGCCTTCTCGAGACGCGCGGGTGATATCCTGGACGTGTACATCCCCAAGGAGTTCCACTCGAGCCGCCCGCGCGGCTTTGCCTTCATCGAGTTTGCGGACTCGCGCGTAGGCCGCGACGTCAAGTTTGAAATGGACCGCACGCAACTTGGAGGCCGCGAGATCGCCGTGCTCTTCGCCAAGCAGCACCGCAAGAGTCCGCAGGAGATGCGCCGCATCCTGACCACGCCGGCCGACGAATCGTGCGTTGGTTCGTGTATTTGTGAGGTGTAGTAGAGTGCTGACTGGTTTGATGTGCATGACGGTTGATAGGCCCAAGCGACAACGCTCCAAGTCGCGCTCGCGCTCCCAGCAAAGACGCAGCGCGAGTCCTGGCGGAAAGCGAGAGTCGGGTTCTCCTCGTCGCTCGCTGCGTGCTTCAGTTTCTCCGCGCCGTGCGTCTCCATCGCCCAAGCGGTAAGGATCAATTTCTTTGGATACTTATGTGCGATCTTCTCACATTGCTGTTCTTGTTGCTATACGAACAGCGACGAATCCAGTGCTGGTCGCAGTCCCTCTGTGGAGTAGGTTCTTGCTGGGTCTGTTGAATTGAGTACTGAAGTTGCTAATGGGTCGCCCTTGCTATTGTCATTTGTAGGGTTTATAAGGGTGACGAAACAATGTCCGAGGTAATGTCGAACTTTAATGCTCGATGGCCATGACAGCTTTGAACTGGTTACTGATATTTTGGTTGTTTAACTTGAAGTGAGCTGAGCTGGACGCTGTCCACAACAGCAACTGCATCCCCCGATGGTCCGTGCCAGTAGCAACAGATGCCTAGGACCCAACATAGCTGATGCCGCAAGTCTGCACGCGTAGACGAGCAGAACAGGCCACGAAGAAACAGGAACGTGGAAAGAAGCCTTACATTTTAACTCGATCAAGAATGTTTCATGACGATGGTTTGGTTCGAGGATGGCGCCGCCAAGGTTCAAGGGGCGGTGTTTGTGCTGACGAAGATTGTCACGGTCAGGACAGGAACCCGAGCCGACACCCATACAGCAAAACCACCGCCTTTCATGTACCTGCACAAAACCCGTGTGGTTTCCAGGTGTACGGACGTTGTTGGTAAGTGAACGCGTTCGCCGAAGACACTCACGGTCATCCTGATATTGGTATTGTATAGAAAGCTAGAGTGAACAAGGAGCTCTACCAGCCATGCTACATGTACTGTCCTTAATCTGAAAGTAAGGTTCGTGATTAAACACGATGCACGTGGAGGTGCGCGCTTTAACATCAACTTTGCGGTTGTGAATGATGCCGCAGCGAGTATCATGCAGCTTCGCCACAAAATAGGCATGTATTCTTCTGCATGCATTTGAACTTTTCCTTGCCAAAAGCGGAGCCATCTAAACTTGGTTTGCAGAATGCACACAGTGACGTGGATGGCGCGGTAGATGTTTTTATCTGCTATTAAAAATATGAGGTGTAATGAAGGGAGAATATAAGAAGGCTCGGCGAGCCGCCGTTACTGCGTCTCACGTCGAGGTACAACCACGTCTGTTATGGCCGGGTTGTCTGCATTTCCCGCGCGTTTGGCCTTGCCTACCTGCGTTGTTGTGTCACCTCTACTAGGGCGGCGCTTTCTTTCCTATTTCCTTTCTTGGGGATCAGTTTGGCAGTCGATGCAACTCCTCGGGCAGATTAAACCGTACAAAGTTGTGTACGCATCAATTGTGTAGCACGAGTCGACAGCGCCGAACTTCTCTGCGGGTCGTTTCCGGTAGTTTAGTGCTGCTACAAAGTGCTGCAGGGAATTCCGTACTGATCGTATACAGTGCAGGAACACGTGCGAGCCTCGAGGATTACCTCTCGTCGAAATGTGGGAGTGTTTCTCGTGTCGTACACGCGCCCTCTTCGATCGTGTCTTGTGAAGTAAGAGATAGGGATGGCTGTACTGAGCTCTGCAAGGTTGGAGACGGTGGAGTTGCCATGCTTCTTGACAACTGCTCTGATCGAAGACGAGAAGATGCTTGAAGCTAATAATAGCTGCATTCTGCAAACCAAATTTAGATGGCTCCGCTTTTGGCAAGGAAAAATTCAAATGGCAAGAAACTTTCTGAGAGTCCGCTTTTTGCACAATGGCCTCTTCTGCAAGGACTTTTGGTCAAGAAATATATATCGTGCGATTGGTCGGCGACTGCTTTGTCCAGAGTTGTGCTCCTTAACCTTTCGCGGTACAAATGCGCATTTCTTTAATATAATAGCGCGATACATGAATTATAATAATAAATCGGTTGATTTGCAAAAAAATAGGATACCGGTATCCTGCAATGCAGGCAGGCTGCATGGCTTTCACAATACATGTATTTAATAAAAATGATGGTGAATTGGTTCAAGGATGGCGCCGCTCAAAGGTTCATGGTATTTGTGCTGACGAAGGTTTCCACGGGCAGGAAACAAGCTGGATGCCCAAGTCGGCAAGACACCATGCGGGAATTGGATCTCTGCGATTCACCTTACCTCCACATCAACGACTGTGCTTTGTCAGCGTCAGACGTTCGTTTGCGGTAATAGGATGGCGGACGTGATCAACTTGCTGTACATGTATTAATACATGTACGTTCCATCACATGTGTTCGGTGGACACATCGTCAACCTGCCATCAATGGTGGCCCACCGTCAACAACTTGGTCAGAGAGATCACCTGTACCTCCTCCTCATGACGTCAGTTTCCAATTTTCGTCGCGAGTTTCAAGACAACGAAGACAAGGATGACTGCGGTCAGAAACAACGGCAGATTCACCAGCAGCGACGTTGGTCTCGACATCGAGGCTCTCGAAACTCGCACAGGTCTGAGTGACCGATCACCGTTGCTGTCGTTTCCAACACTGAAGCAACATGAAAATGGATCGCCTCGACGCCTAGCTGCAGCATTTACACGGAAGCGCAATGTGTCGGAGCTGATAGACACCACGGTGCAGTACTTTACGACACCCCATGAGTCACTCGTGGCTGCTCCCAAGTGTCCTACAACCCTCGAGGACGAAGACTTAGTCAACCCAAAGGCGACGAAACGGAAGCAAAAGCAAATTCAACTTACCACCGAGCGACGACGTGAACAGTGTCGAACGAGCCAAGCTCGCTATCGTCTCAAGCAACGCGGCCATATCCACGAGCCCGAAAGTCGTATCCTTCCGTTGCGTAATGAGGTCGAGCAGTTAACTGTAGAGCGCAATGTGCTACGCTACGGCGCTCAAACGGAGCACAACGCCTGGAGCGTCGTGGTGGAGTACTTTCGTCTCTTTCGCTATGGATATCACACCCAGATGAGCGAGCTGAAGCCGACGGGTGCTTCACGTGCGACCAGTCTCCACGACCAAGACTGCTTTCTGCGAGATGCAATGTCACCTGACGTGGCGTTCGGAGAAATGAACGGCGTCGACGCGCTCATTGAGCAGTGGAAACGATACTCAACCTACTTCGGGGACCTTCATTTTCAACTGGAGAAGATAGAGCAGGAGCCGTCCGGAATGATGACTGCGTCGGCCACTTTGAGTCTTACAATCACGGTAGTGACGATGGCTTTCGTGTTTCCGCATCTGCTGAGCTCACGGAGCCCAGATAAGGGTGCTGGCGACTACTCCAGGATGACCCGCCGCCTTCTTGGCCAGCGACTCGACCGCCGATGCTCAATTCGCTTCCTTTGGGATAACAAGTCTCGACTGTTGACTCGACTGCATTCGAAGATGGACTTGTTGACCCCGTTGCTGCAGATACTTGGTAGTCTCGAAGATGTGAATACTGTCCTGGAGAAAGCACATATTACTCCAAGTCACTTATTGGAGAAAACACATTCCACTCCATTTGGCTGCAGATCTCCAAGGGTACAGTAGGTCACATGCAGGTAGAATTTGAATGCGCTCATGTACTTCTGACGATCGAGGGTTTGTCGATGTAGTAGGATTAACCCGTGCGGCTACAATTTTCAGCGTATATTCTCCTTCTATCCACCGATGAGAATCATCGGGCGGTTCTTTGCCTTCGACAGTCCGTACATGTCTCCGTGACCTCCAAGCGCGAACTTCTTGCGCTTTACTGCCACATCGACGATGTCGCGGATGTCCTTGTCGGTGATGTTGTACCGCATGGCGTCTCTCAAACTGACCTCGGTGTTTCCAAACAGACAAACTTTCAGGTTCCCATCGGCAGTTAGCCGAAGACGATTGCACGAGCTACAGAAATGTTCACTCATGGACGTAATGAATCCAAACTGTCCCTTGAACCCTGGCACATGGAAGGCTTTCGACGTGTCGTTCGCTCCATCCTGCAGTTTCTCGACAGAGGGGAACTCAGCTTGGATGATTTCCATCATCTCCTTATACGGGACGAAGGTCTCATCGTTCCACCTATTGCTATCGAACGGCATCCACTCGATGAAGCGCACATCCACCGCATGCTTCTCCGTGAAAGCCACAAAGTCTACAATCTCGTCCAGGTTAAAATGTCGTTGCACCACACAGTTGATCTTAAGCGGAGCGAACCCAAGCACCTGCGCCTCCACGATAGAATTCATAACGCGACTAAATCCTTGTCGCCTCGTGATATGAGCAAACTTGTCGGCCTTCAATGTGTCCAAACTGATGTTCAACCTGTCGGCACCCGCTTGTTGCAGCGCCAGCAGCTTCCTCTCCAGCGTGATGCCATTCGTCGTCACCCCCACTGACACAATACCCGGAATCGCTCTCAACTGCGCAATCAACTCGACCAAATCCCGTCGCAGCAACGGCTCACCGCCTGTGAGTCGAATCCTCGTCACCCCTGAAGAAGCAAACAGTCTCGCCAATCGGACGATCTCTGACGTGGTCAAAAGGTCCTCCACAGGCTGCAACGGCACACCGTCCTCCGGCATACAGTAGCGACACCGCAGATTGCAGCGTTCCGTCAACGAAATCCTCAGGTACGTGTGCGCGCGTCCAAAACGATCCACCAGTTGCGCTGGTACCGCGTCCTCTCGTGGCTGTTAATGCAGAATCAACCATCAAGTTACGAATTCCATCCTCCCGAGTGCCCCGCAGCTTGTATTTAATCCGTACCGACTGTCTTATCTCCGCCAGGATCTGCTGAATCTGCTGCAATGATTCTTCAGGCAATGGCGCTCTCTCTTGAGCCTGGTCATGGCTGGAATTTGTCCTACTGTTTATGAAAAAGTCCTGAAGGCTCGGGCCTTCCGCCACCTGCTGCTTCCACTCCGCGCGGCGAGCGACGCGTCTGGACAGGGCGGACACTGCGCGCTGCATTGGAGAGCGATAGAAAAGTGAACGCGAAATGGCCCCAAACGACTGTAGTCAATATGCAAGGGCCTATAGAAATGCTTATGAATCATCTGATTGGCGTGACGCGCCCCGGTGACGCGCCTTGAAGTGAGCGTCAACTTCAGACTGCACCGTAATCGTCATCAAGTCGTTGGCGCAGAAGTAGCCGCTTGGTGAGCTTCGCCCAGCGCCTGAGGACGAGCTTCTGGTTGTGTTCAATGGCCTTTTCAATGGTCTGCTGCTGCCGCTCAGCGTGGGCGTCCAGCAGCATGGTCTCGTGGCTTGTGGCCGCCACGATGCCAGACACCTTGGGCATCGTCCGGCCGTTGTGCACCTCGAAGCCCACGACGGCAGGGGCGAAGTCGATACCTAAGGACTCTGCGATTGCGTCCATGCGAGGCAGACGGATATGCACGGCGCCACGAGGGACGTGCGCTGGACTCCAGATCTCGATGTTGCCGTACTGGTTCTTCGGGATGCGGCCCTCCACCATCGGAGGAGGCTCGAATTCCGTTGTCTGCCACAGACCAAAGAGTGCAAGCGAAGCTGCACCAGGCCTCCCGTTTTCGTCCTCCCCATTAGCGTTATCGCTCTCACCACTTCCGTCGGGGTTACTGGGGGCATAGTGGCCTCGTGACTGCCACTTTGCGGGTTTCTGATGCTCAGTCTCCATCACAACTCGACCAAGACGACGCCACTTGAAGGCAGATTGAAGCGGCTGCACGTGTTCACGGAGAAACACCGGTTGGCCGTTGAATAGGCCCACCACCTTGCGCGGGTGAAGACACTCGAGTCGACCCAAGTGGCGCTCCAAGCAGTACAGGTGATGCTTGCGGAAACCTTCCACGCTGGTGGGCATGCCTTCTGCCAGTTTTAATGTCTCCAGCTGCTTGTTTTCGTCTGCGAGAACCTTTTCCGCGCCTTCTGTCCTCAGTGATGTAGTAGACCCGACCTCCCTGTTTCCACCAAGCTGTTCGGGTGTGTCTTCATTGAATCGTTCAATAACCTGTTTCAGCCAGGAGTCTGCGAGCCGCAACTCCAAACTCTTACTCCATTGTACAGTGTATCGCGATGTTACATCCACGAGTAGCCCATCGTCCTGAATACTGAGCACATACGAGAAGCGCGCCGCCTTCCCGCGCAGTGGCTCCATCTCTTGTGGGCGGTTCACTAGCCTCCGTACAGCATCAACGTGGATCCAGCTCTTCGTCTTCTCATCCAACACTTCGCACCACAACCAAAACATTCGATCTACACTCGCAGCACTCTCCGGGTCTAACTCCTCGTCGACTTCCTCCTTCTCCTCGTCATCGCCACCAGCACCATGTGCCTTGTTCTTCAGCAACACGTTTGCAACTCTTTGTGGACGCCGTCGCTTGGTGGGCCTCTGCTTGAAGGACGACTCGAACGCTTTCCCTCTCTGCACCAGCAATGGGTCCACCGCGCACGCCAAACGATAACGCAGCTGCAGCGCTCCACACAACGTAGCAAACAGCACCGCCAGCTCGTATTCTCGTCCTCTACGACTAAAAAACACATTCAAGAGACTCGACTCGGTCATCCATTCCCCTTCTATTGCTTCCTCCTCCACTTCATCTGCCAGTTTGAACACTCGACCGAACCATCGAACGAGCTGCTCCAAGGAGTACGCGAGAGGCTGCTGCTCCATCTCCGTGAAGAAATCCACATCACTATCCGCCGTTAGAGATAGCAGCAGACCACGCAGTAATTGGGAGTGACTGAGAGCGCTCCATTTGACGCGAGTGGCCAAGAGAACCAGCAGGTGCGTCTGGTGCAGAGCCTTTTCTCGCTCCTTCTCGTCTTTCGTCAGGCGGATGGGCGCCCGTCGCCTCTTGCCAGCGACCAACGCTGCATCCTGCTCTGCTAGCGATTGATTCAGTTGTTCCCAGTCAATTTGTTGCAGATTCTGCGGCGATTCAGCTGCGTCGGGGGGGTCATCGTCGACGATATCGTCCGTGTTTGGGACGGTCTTCTGGGTCTCCGAGGGGGAACTGGAGGCATCTGGTTGGTCGATTGGATGGTCCGAGGCCTGCTGCGACGTGCTGACATCCTCCCAGTCGACATCTTCCTCTTCGTCGTCGTCCAACTCGCCTGCAGAGTATGCGAACTCCTCGTCCTCCGATACCGACATACTCGATCGAATTGTGTAACCCAGGTGTAACTCGGTTACACCAGTGATTACCTCAACCTGACCAACGCTGCGACCAAGTGGCCGCGACTATTGCCATGAGTGCTTCCTCACGAGCTCTCCAAGCGGAGGCGTCGTCGAGGGATCAGAGTGTATTTGGACTGTCCGCGCTGGAGAACTTAGAAGGTGCAGCGGGGATCGACTCCGCTCATATCGGTACCGGCACTCAGAAACCAATGCTAAAAAGACTTTTTTGCCAGCTCTGCGAGCTGATCTGTTTATTTGGTACTGTTGTTATCTGCCGTTTCTTTGTTTAGTAGTTTTTCATATCCAGTGGTTCTTGAATCAATCTTTGATCGACTGCCGGCTTCTGTCCATTGTCAAGCCGGCGTACAGGATCGGTGAGATCCTTTCACGGTGTTTTAGCGATCCCCGTGAAGGTCCATGTCGACGTAGAGTTGCTGCAGTTGTTCGCTGAGTTGCTCCAGCACTGGGGTCTCCCCTTCGTTTGCCAACTGCCGCTGGGATTTCTTGATAGATCGGCCCATGTTGCGCGTGATGCGGCGAGTGACGTCTCGTTCGAGGTGCTCACCATCGCGCTCCACAGCCAGCAGGTAGCCGGTAAACGTTTTATCGAGGTGGCCAGTCCGTTGATCGTCTAGGTACTTCCACACACACCTTCCCTTGATACGGTTCGTGCTCGGACGCGTGAGCGTCAAGTTGTCAACCTCATTCACAACACTATTTCGGAGCATTTCTGTCGCCAGATGCCATGTCTCGTCCCCTGGATGGAGATCCATCTTGTACAGCATGTAGGTGAAGCACTGCTTCTCCACAATGTGGTCCAGATCTAGTGCATAGGGCGTGACGAGGTCCAGCTCCCCGCGATTGTAGATATCGTTTCCGTGGTATCGAGCGACGACGTCGCGCTGCACTGTCGTCCGAAGGTTGAATCCAATCGGGTCGAGGACCTTGGGCGCGGTGTAGGGAATGGTTGGATCGTGGGTGGCACAGCAGTAATCGTAGTCTTGTTTGGCGGCATTCCCACAAGGCTGCTTGGTGCCGATCTTGAAACCTTGGCATCTCGGAATCCCCTGCCATTCGTGGTGCCAGCAATAGCCGGAATCGTTCAAACCCCAGGAGATCCCGCAGCGATTACCATTAGGCACATGTCCGTTGCACATGCTGCCCGGTTGAGTTCGGCTTCTTCTGCTCTGCTCGTCGAAATGCAAACTGAGTGATCTCGCCGCCAACTTCAACTTGTACCCCTTGTGTACCTGACCCTCCAGAAACCGATCGTAGTCGCGATGTCTTCATGCCACGGCGTCACCAAGCAGGGCACGCCCTGCTCCGTCTCGTGGGGGCTCAGCGCCACCGGCTTCTGCAAGTTCCACACGCCCGACGCGCGTCAGTGTCTCGGTACCTCTCGTTCATCAGGCCAGCGCTGCAGGATCCGCTGGGACTTGGACGCCGACGGCTTCTGCGCGCACCACCGACCGCCCGACCTGCCCGCAGTCGCAGCTCTATCCGCCGCCTGTCGAGGCCGCACCAAACGTGGGACCGCGTGCTCCATCACGTGGGGACTGGACGTCCAGGGCTTCTGCAAGTTCCACGCACCCGACGCAAGCCAATGTCGAGGCCTCGCGCGCGCCTCTGGTCGCCGCTGCAAGATCAAGTGGGGACTGGACGAGCGAGGATATTGCCAGTTCCACCGTCGGGTGGACGCCCCCGCTGCTCGGCACTGTGCAGGTCGTCACTGTGTGCAGACGGTGGGCATCGATGTCCACGGGTTCTGCACGGCCCATCGAGCGGTAGACCCGCAACGTCCAGTGTGTCGTAGAGAGCACTGTGGGAATAACGCCAAAGACGGGTACAACTACTGCTGTGCAGCTCATGCCCCAGAGTTCGCGGCGTCGTACGTGGCACCGAGTGTGTTTAATGAGCCTGGACTGAGAAGTAACGTCGAAGGGGAGATCGTCAAGCTGTTCAAAAGCAGAGATCTGTATCATGGAGAGAAGCTAGACTTGAACACGGTGGGTGCTGTGGAGCTGGACCATATCCTAGAGAAACAGTGTTTTGCATACGCTTTTCAGCGTGTGGGGTTTGAAGGAGAGGAAGAAGCGCAGGACGTTGCGTTCGTTCTACGGGAGGAGATCGTGAACGAGATGCCGAATTTGTGTCTGACGCGCGCGACGACGAACAAGATTAAAGGTGCTGCTGTCTTGAACTTTCTTGACGACTCGTTGACTGGTCACCGAAAAGAGAAATCGTTTACCGACTATTTGCTGGCGGAGGAGCGCGATGAAACACAACTCAGTCGCGATGTGACCCGGACGATTCGACGCGAAATGGGATTGGCGCTTCGGAGATGCCAGAGGAAGCTGGCCGAGGAGGGAGGAACACCTGCCTTTGATGCACTCAGTGCTGAGTTACAGCAGTTGTACGTCGACATGGATCTTCACACATCTCGCACTGGCAAGACGAAGTCAAAGGGAGACGTGCCTCCACCTAAGATTGAAGAGAATGACGATGATTATGTGCTGGTCGATTCAGCAGCAAGTGATCCGTGGACTGTTGTAGACATTAAGCACACCAAGCAGTATGTTAAAGTTGAAGCAGGCCAGCCGACACTGAGAGCAAACGCAAAACCATTCGTACCGGGGGCGACTCGATTGGGAGCGGATGACTTGCAGACAGATATCAACGTGGCTACCGTGAAAGTGGAGCACCGTGAGCTGAAGCCTGATGAATTTGAGCCCAAACCCGGTGCTGTCAGCGGAAGTGTTGCTTCGGTATCTCTCCATTCAGAGACAGGTACGAACACCCGAGTTTAGTACGTGAAGCAGGAAAAAGTGTCTAACAGGCAGTCGGCATCAGCAACAGGCAAGCAATTACCATCCGAGTCACCCTCTGAGCGTGTGGTAAAAGGCAAGGAGACGAAAGCGAAGGGGGCATAAAGGAGCTAAACATGATTGCAATGGACATGATCGACACAGGATTTTTTTTTTTACCAGCTCGTTGGGGCTGATCTTTTTATTTGCTTTCTTGTTATCTCGTTTTTCTTCTTGTTTTTTCCTTCGCATGCAGTGGCCCGCGCACGGGCCATGACAACACCGGCTTCTGTTCATGTCAAGCCGACGGACAAGATCGGTAAGATCTCTGTACGGCGCTTTAACGAGTTTCATGCACTCATATAAAGTATCGCGGCTACCACGACGGTAGCAACATCAACAAGCGACTCGCGGTCGCAAACTCCTCTTCACTTTAGCAGCCGTGCGGCACAGTGCAGATGGAGAGCAGCTTGGAGATTTTGTCGAATGTCGGACGGTCGTTGGGACGCTCGCTCCAGCAGCGCTCGATAATCCACTTCAACTCCGGCGTGACCTTCTTGTCACGGATCTGCGGACGATTACCATCCTTTGCAAACAGAACTGCAGCAAACGGACCTTTGCCGACGAACTGGCGCAAGTTCTGCATGTACGGCTCCTCTTCATGCAGCACCTCGTTCATCAGCACGCCGAACGAGTACACATCCGTCTTCTCGTTGGCAGTCATGCTCGAGCCCAGCAGCTCCGGGGCCATGTACGCCGCCGTACCGCCAGCAATACCCTCGACGTCGACATCATCGTCGTCGCTATTGCCGGTGGCACCGCTAAGCATGTGCGATGATGTGGTGCTGGCTGCCTTGGCACGGAACGTAGCGAGACCGAAGTCCGCGATCTTGGCTTGGAAGTTGTTAGTGATGAGCACGTTCTGCGGTTTCAGATCGCCGTGTGTCACGTTGCACTCGTGCAGTTGTGCCATGCCGTACGCGATACCCAGCAGGATGTTGAGCTTGACACGGCCGTCTGTCATCTTTGCCTCGACGTGCGCGTCGACGCAGTAGTGCAGCAGGTAGCTGAGACTTCCCTTCGACACGTACTCCATGACGAGACTGACCGGGTTGAGCGTATATCCGTACAGCTGGACGATGTTGGGGTGGTCGCCAAGCATGCCGAGGATGAGTGTCTCGCGGATGAACATCTTGCGCTCCTTCTTGGTGAGCTTGGACGCGTGGAGCTTCTTGATGGCCACTTCCTTCTTGTTCCAGTTGCCACGGTACACGGCACCAAAGCCGCCCTGGCCTAGTAGTTCGGCATCCTCGTCAATGTTGAGGTCATTGTCGAAGTCGAGTTGAGCGACGCTGCTCTTGGGCATGAAGCTGTCGTCTCCTGCGTCGTTGTCCACGTTTGCGAAGGCGTTGCGCAAGGCTGCGGTTGCTCTCACGGGTTCGGGTTCGCAGATCATTTCGACTGGCATCTCGCGCTGCTGCTGCATGAGTCGCTCGAAGAGACGATCCTGGAGGCACTTTTTCTCGTAGTAGTCGTCTCGCTTGTCTTGTTGGACCAGACCTGGAGATCGTCCGATGAAGTGACGTGCAACGGCCTTGGTCATGTCTGGCGAGCCATCCTTGAGGCACGGCACCCAATCCGGCAGGGATTCGGCCGGGTGCCAGCGCTGGGCTTGACTATGGACCCAGTCCTTGGCTTTGTTAGTGCGCAAGTCGGGCACGCCGGCCTTCGTCACAGGCAGGTCACGTGGAACCCCTTCCAGGCATTGCTGGGGCTTTGAGGCATTCTTAGTCTTGCTCCTGGCCTTGCTGACGGACGAGTTCAGTCCGAGCTTCTCCATCTTCTGCACCACCTCGCGCGAGGACTTGTAGCGCATGTCGAGAGCTCCACTCTTCGTGTAGTGAAGATTGCTATCGGTTGGCGCTGCTGTCCGTTGGAGCTGCTGAGCCACTGCCTGTGAACTCTTGTACCTCATGTCCAGCGCCCCACTCTTGGTGTAGTGCAAGTTGTTGGCGGCGGCAGAAGGTCCTGCTGCTGCCTGAGCCACCGCAGCTTGTGAGCTCTTGTACCTCATGTCCAGAGCGCCGCTCTTGGTATAGTGGAGATCAGAGGCGGACGAACGACTGGCCGTCGCGTAGCTGCCAGTGGAGCCAGAGGCTACGGCAGCGTGGGAGCTGCTGTAGCGCATATCCAGCGCCCCGCTCTTGGTGTAGTGGAGGCCAGACGCAGAGGAGCGACTGCTGCTGCGACTTGCTCCTCCATAATAGCCCCCTCCTCCCCCTCCAGAAGAGACTGCGGCGTGCGAGCTGCTGTAGCGCATATCCAGCGCCCCGCTCTTGGTGTAGTGGAGGCCAGACGCAGAGGAGCGACTGCTGCTGCGACTTGCTCCTCCATAATAGCCCCCTCCTCCCCCTCCAGAAGAGACTGCGGCGTGCGAGCTGCTGTAGCGCATGTCGAGTGCCCCACTCTTCGTGTAGTGGAGACTCATGAACCTGGGAACTTGACTAGACGGCTGCAGATTCGAGAATGAGGGGACGAGACGAACGGAATTGGAAGGGATTTGCCGACCACTTCAACGTGAAGTCAATTGGTAGTCTCTCGACATCGATCAATCGCTTTTTGCTACACCTCGTTTTCACTTTCTCCTTTGACTTCTACTCTTAACACGGCAGCAATGGACGCACGTCGATGGATTGCACGAGTTTTCGGTGACTGCCTGAAGGGAAGACGCCAAGATGAAGCAGATACCGACTGGATGTGCAAGCAGGACACCAGCATGGCGCTTACGCCAGTGCCATACATCAACGTATCACCCGTTCACTTGCAACCGTGTGCGCTAACAAATGTGTCAACAACTTCTATCGACGATGAATCTGTAGCTCAAGACCCGGTGCTGTGGACGGAGACCAATCGCCTTGCAAACGCTGCAGCTGCCTGGCAGATCCGCCGCGTGATGCCCGAAGATGTGGCTACGTTGGATGAAGCTGAATTGGCGAAGATGACGGCGCCGGAGCTTGCTCGGCGCTTCAAGGCGCTCCCTGTTCTCATGGTGCTGCGTGCCCACAACAGATCCCTGCGCCAACTTCCGCTCGACTTGTTGTCCACGGAAGCGTTTGTCAGGCTCACGCTCACTGAGAGACGAGCTATCCACAACGTGCTTGCCCAGCGACCTGCGGAGTGGTCAGAGGCACAGCTTTCGCTCTATGCTGTGCGAGAGCGCGAGCTGATCGAAGCTGCAAACAGAGACCCAAGTGGGAGGTGGGCATACGATGTCATGTATCCAGTACAATCGCCTCTCACGTACTCAGCCTACGCCCAAGAACCGCGTGGGTGGCACGACTACATGTAGCAGTTTGGAGTGATCTCTTTCATAGGAGTCCATAATGAAAGCGTTTGTAGCTTTCCGGTTCGTTTCCACAGGAAAAGTTTGTATGATGGCAAGCAGTCGATCGTCCTCCAATGCATATGGACACCTTTGTTGGATAAAAGACGTGATGAACTGCCGCTGGTGTTGGAGACTTCGTATGGACCAGAACCACGTCGGGTTCGTATTCGGCTCCACGCAACTATGGCAGCAGGAATACGGATCTTGAATACACCAACAGCGGCGCCTTGCTCCGCCTGCGCCATCGAACAGCAATCTGCACTACGTGAAGACCGGTAAGCTCGACATGGGCTACAAGAATTCGTGCGAGGTGGTCCAGAAGATGGAGAATCGCTCATTGAACTCCACCAACAAGGTCAAGGGTGGCGCAAATGCCAGCAAGGGAGCAAAGCTTCAAACACGCCTGGCAGGAATCCCACAAGATCTGTCCGCAACAAGAGCTGGAGCTCCCGATCGCCGCACAGACAAAGCTAAAGACTGGGTCCACAGTCAAGCGCATGCAACGTGACACACGGCGATCTGAAGCCGCAATAGCGACGACGATGATGTCGACGTCGAGGGTATTGCTGGCGGTACGGCGGCGTACATGGCCCCGGAGCTGCTGAGCTCGAGCATGACTGCCAACGAGAAGACGGATGTGTACTCGTTCGGCGTGCTGATGAACGAGGTGCTGCATGAAGAGGAGCCGTACATGCAGAACTTGCGCCAGTTCGTCGGCAAAGGTCCGTTTGCTGCAGTTCTGTTTGCAAAGGATGGTAATCGTCTGCAGATCCGTGACAAGAAGGTCACGCCGGAGTTGAAGTGGATTATCGAGCGCTGCTGGAGCGAGCGAGCGGGTGATCGTCCAACTTTCGGGTTGCCACGCTGCTCAGTGACTACATTGTCCCCCGGTCCTGCTAAGATGCTTGGAGTCCCTCGAACGCAACCGGTCATCATCTGTGTCTTGTAAGTAGCTGGGTGTAGATTGTCGTAAAATGTCAACTATGGTGCCGTTTGTTCCTGTCGACCAACTCCGCAAACCATGATAATGGAATTGCCTTCTTCCACAAGAACTTGACCGGTAAGGTCACCTGCTAACCCAGTTGATTGATCTTGATGTAGACTACCAGCAGGAAAACCTTGAGTTTAATATCGCTCGAAGACTGAAGGCTGTGGTGGCCACGCGCACGGAGACTCTGCACCTAATTCTCGGTGCCTGTCAGTCCTATCCGCTGTTCTCAGCAGTGAATCATCGTCTGTCGTTCTGTTAATGTGAACGGAGTTCGATTTCCTGGCGAAGTCGCGCTGTTCCTCAACAACTACTTGGACGTCGTGCATTTGGCCCTCCAGACGACCCAGGCGGTTCTCCACGCTGGAGATCTTGCTCATAAGTGTACCAGACACCTCGCTAAGCTGGCGACTGAGGTCCCCAATCGCTTTCACCAAATTGTCTGAATCATGATGCGACTTTGGTTGTGGTGGAGCGGCCTCTGTCTGCACGGCGTTATCTACACCATGTTTATCTTCACTCGCGCTCCACTCGCTTTCACTAGCAAACCGCACAGCCTGAAACATCAAAGGTATGAGCTCAACGGTCTCAACTCTAACCCACCCCCCTCTAACGTACCTGAGAAGCTCGACCGTCAACTCGCCGACCTGTAGAGCTCGATGCTGTCCCTGATTCTCTGTCCTGCTTCACCCCATTAACCTGCACCGGTGTCCCACTCGACGCTCGTCTCTCCTGCACCTTCAAGTGCTGCAGGATAGTGGCCGCGTGGTTGGTCACCGTTGTTGGCAACACGTGGTTCTCTACCAGAGGTTTGCTCTCCCGTCTCCTGTCGCCTTCCTGGGGTTGGGACCACACGGCCTCCTCCCTGCGCTTGTGTCTCTGCAGCTCCTGCCGCTTGTGCGCCACCGCCGCCGCCGCGTCCGCCACGATCGCGAGTCTCCTGGCCACGAACTGCCGGGACAAGAACTGGGTCACGCTCAGCGATGGGAAGCAGCGAAACTCGTCGCGCAGCAGGTGGAAGGCGCTCTCCACGAAGCGCGCGTCCGTCTTCCCGAACAGGTCGTAGCCCTTGTCCACGAGAAACTGCGCCACTTGGCGCGACGAGTCTAGCAGAACAAAGTGCAGCACCCGCAGCAGATCCGACACGTCCCCAGCCTCGAGACGCATCGCACCAAGCTGCGGGTACTTGACGACGCGCAGCAGCTTCCGGAGCCGCTCGGCGGCGTTGCGCACGTCCTCGTCGCCCATAATAAATACTAAGTACGAAATATAAGTAAAATTACAGAAGATTGTCATGCAAGTGTGAGGACAAACAAACACCCGTGTAACGGTACATGTATTCAAAGTTTTTTCTTGGCAGGCATCGGGAATCGACAGTCTATCGCCTAGGCTTGGCTACATGGATTCTCCTTCAGACGAAGAGCCTATCCGAACTTGGTGGTACCGCCGCCTGTGGTGGAAACGCGACGGCGGACGTGCAGCGAGTTGTACATGAAGGAATCCACAAAGCCCGCAATCTGAGCATACGACAGAAGCACACCGTTAGTGAGACCAAGCATTGGGTTTCTGGACAGCGCAGAACGCACCGAGATAACACCGCCCACGATAGCGCAGATCTTGGTCAGGAAGTGCGTGAGCGGTACACGGTCGTTCTCCACCTTTACCATGAACGGGGACAGGTCAAACACGAAGAACGTTCCTGCTCACAGACGCAACCAAAAGTAATGTTAGTGCTAGAGAAAGCAGTCAGGAGCAGGCCGATGCGGGCATTACCAGGAAGCGACGTCATCTGTCCGCGAGGGTTCATGTAGTTGCCCTGCTGGGTGACGGCAAACTGGTAAAACGTAACAGTGGTAAGTTATCAGGAAATCACGTTATTATTGTGGGCAACAACTACATGTAGAACGCACCTGGTACGAGTGGATCGCGTTCTCGTCGATATCGCTGTAGATTGTGGGCACAATCTTGATGTAATACTGAAACACTCCACCAGCTACATCGCACAGACAAACAAACTCCCGTTAGACCCACAATAGTTGCAACACAGCACAGCTCAGGTCACTCACATTGCGCGGTGATCTTCGAGACACCATTGAGCGGCCCGTCCACGCCGGGCATGGGCTCGCCAAACGACAAGCTGTGGATGATGTGGCTCGAGTTGTACGTGTGTTCCTGTCCCGGTCGGAACTGGTGCACGAGTCGTCCCTGGCGGTGGAACGTGCGGCCGAGCGCGACGTGGAAGTTGCCGGCCACGCGGTTGACGAACATTTTGCCCGTGAAGCGGCAGCCCTCTCCGTCCTGCGCGAGCTTCTCCTCCTCCACGATCTCGCGCATGCACTGCTCCTTCTGCTCGGCCTCTTCGAGCGACAGGTCGCTGTGGATGAAGGCCTCCTTGACCTCCTCGCACGAGTTGCAGCAGTCTTTCCCCGCCGGGTGCTTGGCGCCGTAGCAGCTGCCGCAGTATCCGTCGGGCAGCTCCGTCTCCTTGATCTGCAGCTCGTCCGTGAGCATAGAGGTGGGGCGTCCAATGGCATCCCCGTTAGCGTCCAGCCGCGTCTTGACCACCGTCTGGTGCATATTAACCTGCAGCTCGCCGGCCACGTCCATGGCGTTGATGTGCGCGTCTCGGCAGTTGACAGCCAGGAAACTCACGTCCAGATTCACCTGCAGCTTCTCGCTCAGAGAGGAGTCCACGACCATGTGCTCGTGCGTGTTGAGGCTCCAGTACGCGCTGAGCTCCGAGAGGAAGAGCACGGCCATGACGAGCCCTGCCACGACCGAGATGGTGGCGCCGAACTCCGTCTGCACCTTGAACTCGCGGTGCATCTTGGGGTACACGTCCACCTTCTTGAGCACACGGCGGGCCGAGCGACTCACCGCGCTCTCGTGCGCATCGTCACCCAGCCCACCGTCGTCTATGTCGCTCTTGACAGCTCGTTGCCGCATCTTGTGTATGACTCTGGAAGGCCGCGTGGCTCGGATTGCAATTGCGTTACCTTCGAGCGACATGTCAAGTCAGAGGTAGATGGAGTGAACCACATATCGTGCGACATTGAACATGAAAGAAAGCGTGAACCGACGACTGTATCTGTAAGAGCTGGGGACGCGATGGAGGCGAGTGTTGTGCGGAGAAATGAGGAGGAGGAGGAAAACGCGTGGGCCTTGGAGATGGAGGAGGAGCTGGACCTCGCAGGTATCAGCTACCGGGGTTTCGCGAGGTGTCTGTGACTCATGGCGTCTTTGCTGTTGTGCTATGTAGGAGCCAGGACTATTGGTGCAGTGCATCCGTCGGAATCGGAGCTGGAAGGGAAACCAGCAGTTGCAGACGAACGTGAACAGACGAAGACTGTGGATCCAGCAGCTCGATCGTCGGTGGCTGCTTCGTTGCCGCAGGAGGTGCTGGCGCTCATCATCAGCTTCGGCCAAGTGGGGCGCGTGTGCAAGGCCTGGAGTCTCGCGAGTATTGCGGTCGCGCGTCGTCGCTTTTCCTCGAGACTCGCGGATATTCTGCGTCCCTTGGACATAAACTCTGTGGTTGTGGCGTTGGATGTGGAGGCTGAGCTGTATGCTGCCTACGGACAAAGGTGAGAGAGGAGCAGAACCTTTTAAAGTTGTAGGTGGTGAATTGACGCCTTTTCTATCCACGCAGCTACTCGCTCACGAAAGCGTACGCGCACAAGGCGAGGACGCTACTATTTAATCTGAAAGACTCGCGGAACGTGGCGCTGCGCAACCGACTGCTGTCGGGCGAACTGCCGTCGCACAGTCTGGTGCGCATGAGCGGCCCCGACATGGCCAACCCACAACTGGTGCGTCAGCGCAAGGAGTGGATCAGGAAGCGCACGCATGAGGTGATGCGGGACGGCCGCGAGGTGGACGGCTTCGAGTCGGACCTGTTCGAGTGCCGCAACTGCGGCAGCTCGCGCACGCGCTACCGCCAGTGGCGACGCAAGGCTGTGGTGGACCGCACGCGGATCATCGTCATTTGCCTGAGGTGCCCGTACCGATGGGAATTGTAGCTGTCCGGTGCAAATACGAGAAAGAGAAGAAGACGGACGGCACTCCGCTAGTTTCCTACGTCGATCGCAGAGGCAGGAAGCGCTGCATCCGCAGCTCCACGCGTGCCATGCTGTCCCAGCACCACTTCAGATTTCAGGTGCTTCTCGCGTACGAGATGAATCGGGCTGACGGACGGCTGACCATGTGCGAGGAAGGGTACTCCAGCTGAGACGAGATCAAGGAGAACCTAGGCGGCAGCGAAGTGTACAAGTGCGGTTGATGGACTAAGACCTTAACGGGGCCAAGAACGTCGAGGTGCCCTTCTAGCCTCGCTGAATTCAAGCGGTGTTACCTTCATCGCGGATACCTGTCCTGCCTTGGTGGGACATCACAGGCCCAAGAGTATAGATACATGTTCTTGCTGGTTAGGCGTCAAGCTGTCAATGTCAATGTTGAAGTGAAGCGTCAATAGATGAGTTGGCTCTAAATCTGACCACGTAGGGTATTTAATCGCACTTAGCACACGACCCACATCAATATACACCGAGTCAACATTTGCTGGTCAAGCATGAGCAGCTCGTCGGATGAGACCTACGAGGACTTCTTCAGCACGGATCTGTTCGTGAACCGCGAGTGAGTTGCATCTGGCTGTGCTCTTGCCAGCTCCCATTTCCTAATTCCCTTTTTCTTAGCTACATGACGCAGGAGTTCGACTTTGGCGTGGTGAAGCAGCAGCTGCTGAGCTCTCACGCCGCCTCGACGGACCACGACCTCACGGGCCAAGTGGTGTGGCCCGTGTCCGCCTTCCTGGCCTGGTACATTGTGGCCCACCGCAAGGAAATCGCTGGCAAGAACGTGGTGGAACTGGGCGCCGGTGCGGGACTCAGCGGCCTCGTTGCGTCCCAATTCGCGTGCGTCTTCGCTCTTCTGTGCGTGCGGATGCGCTGCTCGTAGTTGACGCTGTTTGTTCCATTGTATAGGGCCCACACGGCCCTGACGGACGGCAATGACATTGTGCTGGAGCTGCTGGAAGAGAATGCAGAGAAGAACGCGGACCCCAGCAAAGTGCAGGCACTGCCGCTGCTCTGGGGAGACCGCGAGAGCGTGGAAGGCTTCGAGCGCGCGTTCCCTCATCCCGTGGACATGCTCATTGGCGCGGATGTGGTGTGCTGGCCCATTCTCGTCAAGCCCATTCTGCAGACCATCAAGTACCTGCTTCTGCGCTCGCGGAAGCCGCTCGAGACCAAGTTCTGCTGCGGCTTCGTGTGCCGCGCACAGTCCACGGAAGACCTGCTGTTCAAGGAAGCCGTAGCCTTCGGCTTCCAATTCGAGCGCGTTCAAGACGATGCTTTCGTTCCCACGCCACGACCTGCCGACGTGGTCTCGCACCGCGAGCTGCAGCTGATCGTGTTCAAACTCGACCCGAAGGCGCCCAACTGGAACGAGCCTGTGCACTTCACCGACGCCGAGCTTGCAAACCTGCAGACCGCTTGCTAGACTAAATAGACGAGAAGTATTCATTCACCACATGCTCTCCGCAAGTAAGAGACACGGGCCATCGTAGAGCTTGGTGCATAAATTATGGATTGGCTCGCTCCTTCCTCTCCGTTAAATAGTGGCGCAGTGATCTACTGTAGTCACCTTGCCACCCGTTGTCGCTCACATCTACAAACGCTCACTTCCGCGTCTTCAAACCACCTCCTCGTCCGATAATTGCTCGTCGCACGAACTCTCGTCTTCGCTGACATGGCCATCACGAACCCGCTGCTGACGCTTCGCCTGCCACACGCGTTCCTGGTACACCGCAGTGGCAATCAACCGCTTGGCCGACTCGTTGTCCACACTGTTGTCGCTGTACGAGATCTGCGAGAGAACGGGGCAAACGAGCTTGCCGACCGTGCGCCCCAGCATCTCCATGCTAGCTGACGTCAGATAGTTCATCTCAATGCCCAAAAAGCGCAAATTCCGCAACTGGCCACTCTCCATCGCGTACAGCACGTGGTGGAAGCTCGAGTCGGTAATGGTGTTTCCGCCCAAACAGAGCTCCGTCAGATTGGGTGCACAGCCGTCAGCCAGCGCATGGCACAAGCTGCGCACACCGTCCTCTCCGATGAAGTTGCGGCGCAGATCCAATCGCGTCAGCTTCGGACAGACCTGAGACCGCAGCATCTGCGCTACTTTCGTGGCTCCGTAGTCGCCAAAACTGTTCCCAGGAAGGCACAATTCCTCTACGCGCGGACAGCAGCCTAGCATCAACGTGTTCAGAAGCACGTCTGCCTCTCCGTCAGCTTCCTCGTTGGTGAAAAGGCACGTGATACTCAACCGTGAGAGCCCTGGGAACGTGTTTCGACGCATCTGCTCCGCCATCGACACCACAATCTGCTCGTGGTCGTCGTGCGTCACAACAAACCGCTGCGGGCAGTTAGTGGCGCGCATCGAAAGCTTTCCAAATGTCATTCCAGCCGACAGGGACACGATCTCCAACTGTCGGAGATGGATGCACTCGCGCAAGATGCACGCTTCCCCGCCTGTTCGTGCAGCGAGCGCCTTCTGTACAGCGTTACAGCTCAGCTGCAGCGACGTCACAAACAGCGGCGACAGCGCGCAGGCGATGCGACTCACACCGCGCGCGCGCATGATCTGCACTCCGTCCACGTAGCTCCAGATGATCTTGCTGAGCTCCTCGTACCCGCGGAAGAGGAGGATCCCGAGCTCGCTGGGCTTGCGCTTCTCCTCCAACTCGTTCGTCGGCTCGTCTTGCTCTGGCATCAGCGCGATGCGCATCCTCTTACGGACGTTCATGGCGTCCACGCGGTGTTCGCACTCGGTTTCGTCCAGGCTGCGCTTGTGGATCAAGTGCGAGATGCGCGGCAGTGGGCGGACGCTTCCTGCAGCAGCTGCGACAGGTGGCGTCAGCGATCCAGTGGACGACGGACTGAAGGCTCGTCGCGTCACCTGAGCTGTCACCTGCATGTGCATCACAGGCGACACCGTCGGCGGACAGCGAGTGCGTGCGCTAATGTTGCCGAGGGCAGGGGCCGTGTCACAGGCCGGGGGCGTCGTGGACGTGGCTCTGCGAATCTTCTTGTTGACGATGCCGGCCGTGAGCGCCTGCACGCGTCTGGCCAGGCTGTCCATGTTGACGTACTCGAGCAGCGACGCCGAGTGGATGAACATGAGCACCTCCAGCTTGCGCGCCAGCACCCACGTCTTGCTCAGGTCCGCGACTCCCTGCACGAGCTGCGCGTTGCGCGCCAGCAGCTGCCCGATGCGCGTAAGGATCGTGCGGCGGTGCATCGAGTGCTCGCGCCGCTGCCACGTGAGCGGACGCGGCAGACTGCGCGCCGCGAACACGGCGTTGTTGGGCTGGATTTCCTGCGGCGGAAGGGGCATCGGGGCCGCGTCCGCCATGCTGCTGCTGCTGCTGGCTGGTCTGGGGACTGCTGTGATGCCGAGTGCGGCCGAACTGCCTGCGCGCCGAGTCGGCGGTCCCCTCGTCGCTGTCTGCGATGCACGATGTGGCCTGCGAAGCGAACAATGGCGCTGGCTTCCAGCTTACTGAAACTGAGTCAAATTCCGGAATCATAGTGAAAGCAAGTGATTCGTTTCTTTGACGCCGCACTCCGATTGGTGTGGAGTACACTAAATTGTCTGGGTAGGACTGCCTTACGATAGCGGCATCCATGCTGCCGAGCCTCGGCCCGACTTGGGCCCCGAGGCAGCATGGAGGCGGCGATCGCTGCTGCGAAGATCATCTGATGCGGGAGTGCTTACATTGCACCGCCACATGCTTTCATTGTTAAAAGAGACCGTTACTGATGCTGCATTTCCGCCGAAATCGTATTGGTCTCCAGTTGTCAGCAAAGCCCCATCGGGTTTGGCCAAATCGGATACCAGCATTATAATAATACATGTTGCTCTGCTCTTACTTCCTTTCAACGGCGTTTCGCCCGTCGCAGCACGTTTCCGCGTGCATTTTGTGCAGATGTCGACTTTGTTCAACGCTCGAGTACAGACAACGACGGTGAAATCCGTACCCCCACTGAATTATATCCGCCATACAAAGTAGACGGGACAAGTGGACAGAAAAA